>CAUYPK010098597.1:0-37646 GCA_963574355.1 Loris lydekkerianus | reverse complement strand
CCAACGAAGGCTTCACAAGACTTTATTGCAGGACAGCTCGGAGCACAGCATTCTTTTCGTCCTGGGTGATTCTTCTCTCCCCTTTGTCCTCCCCAGCACCACTCTTATAATGTGGCACAGCCAATCACAGCACAGCACACGCGCACAGGGCATGCACAATTCCTATACAAAGCAGTGGGGCATGCTAAGGCCACGAGCGCAGCATGTGGCCTCCGGGCCAATTAGGGTTACTTCCTTAAACTTGTTTATCATTAAAGCCACAGCGGATGTACTTCCTCTCAGCGCGATGTTGTTACTCAGGGGCGTGCCGGGCCAGGCACGGCCCCTGACACAAAGGATCTAGTCTTCAGCTTCCAGGATCTTAAGATGTTTCCCAGGATAGGGAAAGGCATTCTCTGGGCAGAGTTCACACTGAATGTAAATAGAGATATAAGTAAAGTACCTTTCTTCTTGCTGCCAGTGCCCTTGTTCTGACTCCTGGCTGCCCAAGGTTTCCTTTTGAGGACAAATGCCGTCTTCACGAACTCTGACACTCAGTCTCATGAAACCCTACTGCTGTTCCATCCCCACGCTGTCTTACTGGGTGACTGCCCAGGTAATTGGATTGGGAAGGTTTTTTTTAGTAAACAATGAATTAATTTGCCTTTCCTCTCAAAGGGTATTTAGATAATTATCAGTAACCTCCAGCATGTTAACTCAAGGGGATGAATAATGTAATTTCTGGACCTGTGACAGGGCTAGGGGGAGAAATGCTGTTTATCACAGTGTGGGGGAGTGGCCAGAACAGGGCTTGACTGAGCTGAATCACACGGTGTGGGCAGCTCTGCCCCCACTGCCCGCAGGACAGTTCAGCACTCTCTGAGGAATCAACTTAAAGTTACAGGTATTCAGAGACTCAAGACTCAATTTCAAAAGTTAGACAAGTGTGAACACCTTTAGGATCATTCAAAACCTTGTAAATTTATGCGTGTATTATTTATGGACAGATGTCATATGCAAACCACATTATTATGAAATTTAATTTTTTTCCAGGAGTATTTTTGAGAAGTATTAGTAAGCTTATTTAGTCTATATAATGTATTCACATTACATGAGAAAAAAAACATAGGTTAACTAATTAAATCAACTAAAGTCATGATTATGAGGGGGGTTTTAAACATTTTTTCAATGTTCTATTTTTTATTTTATTCTATTTTTTATTAAGTCATTTGTACATAGATCATAAATACATTTATGTCATTATGGGACTTGATGTGTTGATTATTTGTACAGATTGGAGTGCTTACATCCTACTAATCAACATAGCTTTCACCTCATTTACCCAATCACAGCATTAAGACATTTGTGTTCTACACCTGATAGATCCAACTTGTAAAATGCACCATATTATCCAGACCCCAAATCATCCTCCACCTTTCTTCCTCTTGCTCATCCAGCTCCTGCCACACTGGCCCCTTGATGCTCCTTGATTACACCAATTTTATTTGGCATTTCTATGCTCTGAAGCTGAAATGCTCTTGCTGCAGAGTTTCTCTGGACCCAGATCTTTCTCGACCATTCTATCCCATCCACCATGGCACTCATACTGTCCACTGGCTATATGCACATCACTCTTTATTTTAAATCCTTTATAGAAGAGAATCATGAATACAACTAAAATTTTATTTAAAAATAGATGTTATCATCAGGGATATAAGAAAATAAGTCCCACGTCACCTCTATATTAGCTACGTGAAATCTCCTTTCATCCAGAAACCCTGTATTGTATTCACATAAAGCATGATTTAAAAACCTTTTGCTTTATCCAGAAATAAGCAGAATTTGTTTGTAAAAATATTAGTAATATAAACTTGTTTTTTTCTGGCTGAAGAGAAACATACTGTCATTTCTTCCATCTTCAGGAGGAAAAAAAAAAAAAAATCAGTGGACTTCACTTCTTCCAGCTGCAATTGCTCAATCTCTCTGTTCCCCTTTGCAGAAAATCTCTAAATATCTATATGTGTTGTGTCTAGTTTTCCTCCAGTCCCTTAAACCTGTTTTAATTAGGCTTTCCCCTCCACAGCACCACTGAGACTAATCTTGTCAAAGTTGCCAATGACCTCTCCATTGCTAAGTTCAAGTGCCCGTACTCACAGCTGATTAATCTGTCCTTAGTTCATCTTACAAACCTACATTTAACATCCCTTCACTCTCTTAAATTTCCTCCTTATTCACTCTCTGTTCACACTCAATCTCGTCTTCTGCTCTGACAAGCTCTCCTTATTATCAATGTGGAACTGCCCCAGAAATACCTCTAAATCTCTTTTTGTGTCCATCTACCCACACACTCTTAACAATCTCACCCATTAGAATGGTGTTAAATGTCACTTTTACAGCATTGTCTCTCAAATGTATCCATCTAGCCAGACTCTTTTATCTCATCTTCAAGGTCATATATGTAGTATGCGCCTCATACTTGAAACCTCCATTTAGGTGTTTAAGAAATCATATTCATCATGTAAAGAACTAAAGAATTAAAAAAGTATTATTCCTAAAAATTAAAAATAAAGTTAAAAAATTTATTTTCTAAGAAACAAACACAGAAACACAGAAAGGTATAATGATAATCTACTTTTTCATCTAGCCAGTTTCTGCAGTGATTGAATCATTCACACACTAATACACAGATTTCAAGATAATGCTATAGATTTTCTAAAATATAATTTCTAAATTAGTCAATAATGGGCTTGAAAACATTAAAGAAAGCTTGCTCTGCCCAACTCTGCTCTGTGCTTCTAAATGAAAAGAAAAATATGCCAAGTTACATTCCCAAAAGAACTTATCCTATCTACAAATGTTTTTATCAAAGAAAACATTAATTCAATATTTTGTTACTATTATTGCAAATAACATTGGTTACTGACTTTCTCCTTCTCAAACTAAATAAGGTCATGTTGTCCATTTTGCATAGAATCATGAGAAAATAACACTGTAATCATAACAATTATTTTAACAGTTTGGAATAGAATCTCCTGATGTGAAAAAACTATATAAGCCAGGTACTTATGGGTATTTGGTAATTTACTAAACATCAGAGAGGTACCAATATCACATGACAGATGTTGAATGTGGGGATAATCTCAATGTGTTCCTCAGGTAATCCTAGAATTTCTCCAACCTACTCTACAAAATAAAATATAAATTATATACACGTATAATACCTAAAATATTCAGGAATTACACTAAAAATCTCTGATCTTATCAGATCTCTAAACTGTCAAATAGATTCTGAAAACTTCTATTTATTGTTATAAAATGTAAATACCTCAATCTCTGGAGACTTAGTTCACAAACAATAAACCATTTGAAAGTAAGTTAATGTTAATGCTGGGATGAATTTTAAAGAAAGATTAAGTTCTCTTTAAAGGCAATTGGAAATGGGTTTAAAAAATCTTGTCAAAACTCTGTCCAATAATATCTACCACAAAGAAAGTCAATACTAGAGAAATAACTTATAAGTCATTCAACTACAAAAATTCTATGTAAAAAATTAATAATAACATAATAATGATAATAGAAGTTTATATTTACTGAGTGGAATTTCTCTACCTAGTACTGTGCTAACTATATTGTATACATCATCTTCAGAAATCATGATAAAATTATCATGTAGACTAGGTGTTATCATTCTTAATAGCTTGCAAGTTTGTATAAACTTTGCAAAGTTTAAATCACTTGCCATAAGTCATATAGATAGTGAAGGATGAGAACAACATTCCAACTCAAAATTAGCTTGACTGTAAAACCCATTTTCTTTACCATGGGTTAAATTGGCTTATCTAGGACTCAACTGGTTGTGCCAGTTGGGGGGAGGGGGTAAAGACGAAATGAGCTGTGTGAATTTCTGGCCCTGGAAACTATCTCTGGAATTGTTACTGAAAACAATTAAAGAAATACATAAGAGGTTTAAAATATAGTAACCACAGAGTTCATGTCAAATTAGAGTAGATGAACTACACAGGTTAGTGGCTGAGAAGGATCAGACACATGGGTGAGGCAGGGCGGCAAGGGAGGCCACAGACAGTGACAAAGGCTGTGCCACGATGGCCCAGACATGCACCAGGACTTGGAGACACTGAAAAAAAAAAAAAAAGGAATCAAATAAAAATGTTAATAGTTGTCCCTAAACAGGTATGAAGGAGCCAAATTGTAAACATGTCTTGAATGGCATGCTTTCAACAGGTTGTGTTTTCTTCTGAGAGTGAGAGAGAAACATCTTCATGAAAATGTGGTGAGGTACAAATTTCAAAAAATCAATCCAGTTCAAGTCAACAAATATAGGCATATATATAAGGTTTTTCTATGAGAGTGGGAGTGAGCCAAGCAGTAAAGAGGGGGAGACAAGTGACTGCAGGAGGACTCTAAGAGACAATGACCAAAGAGAAGTCCTTCTCTTTGGCAACAAAGAAAGTTTCTTGGCAACAAAATGAAAAAAAGTTGAATGGTGGCAATTCAGTTTATTTCCAACTTCCTGTTGATTTAGTCATCTGAGAAATAATGGGACTGACCCGTTTCAAAATGAAAAGCAAGCAACTCATTTTTAATAATTTTTAAATAATATTTATGATATTATTAAAAATGTCTAGTGATCTCTTTCAGAAGGTAAGTAGCTTAAAGATTAGTTGGGATTTCTCCCCACCTTTACCTAATCCCTATGGGATTTCAAAGTCAGTCAATGGTGATTTGCCCAACTTGAGATATGTATCAAGGAACTGTCAAAGGAAATTGCAACAAATCAGTTAAATCGGCAAGGAAGATTTTATTCATGGCTGTTGCAATAGGAGTCAAGACTGTTGCAGGGAGTAAGAGAGACTGAATTTACATTTTCTATAAGAGAAGTGGGATAGTTTTTAAGTGCTGCAATGAGCTAGCAAAAGTTAGGCGAGAGGTTAATCAATGTGATTAGATCATCTATGTTTAATAATAGGTGCTTATTGAAGCTGGATCCTACGCTCTCCCAGAAACTGGGAGCTCTACCTCTCTTGTCAAGGACTCAGGTCACTGAGAAAAAAGTCTGGAGTTATAAAAGTGACTGGAGTTGGGAGAAGACTTACATTGTACAGGGGCAGGGAAAAAATGGACAGTTGCAAATATTCCAATGTAAATGCTTTAAGAAAATGTAAGTGGGGGAATCTATAATAAGGAGAAAACCTGTCTAAAGCTTGCATTTTGGTCATAACTGGTAGTTCAATGTTTTTTAGATAACATGAAACAGTCTCATATTTATTTAACTATATCCTATTTAGATATAGGATTATTCTGATGGTTGGTATGAGGCTATAGAAATTTCTGCCTGTGGCTTTGTACCGGACCATACACACCAGAGCATGATTTCCAAGTGTCAATTCTGTACATTCTTTATCTATACATCCAAAAAATCCTAAGTTAATACTTAGACATGTACTCAGTATTCAGCAAGCTGCTATCAAAGGTAAACAGCCTGTGCTCCACCTTGATATTTTGACATTCAATGTTACTGCTGTTTTCCAATTATTGGTTCTGAGAAAGAAGTAGATAGACCCAAAGTCAGGATTCCACCAATGGCGAAAGAAGGGGGAACTTATAAAAACAAACACAGGAACAAACAACTTGGTTAAAGGGAAAAGTCCCTAGTTATAACTGTTAAGAGGTTAGTTGGAAGCTTCTGACTGGTTAAGCTTAAGTTTTTATTTTCTAGGTTGAGACCATGAACTCTGAGTTGAGTTCTGGTTCATTTGCATGGGAAACCAACGTACAGGAGCCTAATGACTTCCCGGATAATTATTTAACAGCATCTAATTTGTGACATTACAGAGTTTTGCTTTAAAAAAAAATCTAATGTTCTCAGTACCAGTCTGTCATTATGTTGTGCTCTTATAACAAATGAGACAAAATAAAACTTATGCAAATACAAAATAACCTAGTAATATATTGCATGTTGACACTTGATTCTGAAAGCACTTAACCTTAATAGTAACATAAATGTAATGTTTCTTTGTCAAAAATAGAAGAAAATGAAAACAGGGTATCTCAGGAAAGGTCATCTAAATTCAGTCCTCTGTAGCAAATTTGACAATTGATGTTCCCTTCCCTTGCTCCTTGTTATACATTGCAAACCTTTTAAGGTCCTGGGTGGCGCCTGTGGCTCAAGGAGTAGGGCACCAGCCCCATACACCAGAGGTGGTGGGTTCAAACCTGGCCCTGGTGGAAACACACACACACACACACATACACACACACACACAAAATGTCTCTGGTCCTTTGTGCTGACTTTATTATAACATGGTTTATGAAACAGAATTAGAGGATTATTTATTTACCTTCAGCTTATCCTTTATTTCACACTAAATAACCTTACTACAGGCAGTGTTAGTATCTGCTGCTTAATCTTATGTCTTTTCTTTGTCCCTATATATATAGCTCTGTGTGTGTGTGTTTTAACCATTATTATCTCAGATTCTGGAACTCTGTACTAACCATCCACACAGAGTCCCAGTAGTTTTTTAAGCTCCCTGCCAGTCCCTAGTGAGATAAGAAGCAGCTATTACAACAGGAAAGAACATAGTGTAAACCATTTAAACCAGTGCCCATTGTTCCAGGGAGACCAAGTTACTGGGAAAATGTGAGCTCTCAAGTATATGCTCTCTGTATACATATATACAGGGGGGGATAATTCTGTATACACATTTTAAGAAAGGAATAAACAACAGAAGATGAATACAAGTCATGTTTGAGCGCCTCATAATTGCAGAAGTCAAATGTGACTTGAATATTACTGTATATAATATATACACTGCAGATACATATACACTATATATATACATATAGAGAGGGTGACAAAAATGCATGCACATTATAAGAGCTGTTTTCATTGTTGAAGGTACCATTGCTGGTCAGGTGTACATAACTGTGCTATGCACATTCATTTTACCTGCAAGTGATACAATTGTGAGGAATGATCAAGTTTACTTTCAACAAGAGCTCTTAAAAAAATGGATATAGATATGTATGCATATATATACACATAAATATGTATATATAGGATTACATATACATACATATATATAGGCACTCTGGGTATGTAATGTATATGTGGGTCATTACAAAAGTTTTGAGATACACAAAAATCAAGAAAAGTAAAATCTGTGTGGATGGAAACAAACGAATCCCTCCCAGCAGCACTGAGAAGCTGAGCAAGTTGAAACTTGCACAGGTGAATCAGAAGGAATGCTATTGACTGTGTTTCTTAGAAATCTTAACTGAAAGTCTTGGTATGGGAAAGGTGTAGTTCTTGAGTCCTGATAGTGCCCTGGCTCACCACACACTGTCCATGAAGGAATTTTTAGCTGATAAACAAATGTCTGCATTGGACACCCTTCTGAGTCACCTAGTCTGGCCCCCAATGACTTTTCTTTTTTTTTTATTTTTTTGCAGTTTTTGGCCAGGGCTGGGTTTGAACCCATCACCTCCAGCATATGGGGCAGGCGCCCTACCCCTTTGAGCCACAGGCACCGCCCTGAAAGGAAGACATTTTGATGACATTCAGTATGTAAAGGGTAATACCACAACTGCTCTGATGGTATTCCAGAAAAAGAATTCCAAGGTTGCTCTGAAGGGACTTTCAGTTAAGATTTTCCTAACTGTTTCTCTATCAATGTTTACTTGGTCTGCTATGCTTCTAACAGGTAGCCAATGATTCTGACACACAATTTGTTGAATTTTTGCAATGTTTTCTTCACTTCTGCTTATTACGGGTTGCCCTGACTTCATCAGTGACACTTTCTCTCTCTTCAGAAAAATGTTTAATCTATTCATACACAATCCTTTTCTTCATGACATTGTCCTTATAAAGTTGGACTAACATGTTCCTGATTTTACTTCCCCTTTTGCCCAGTTTAACAAGACAACAAAATATTTAATATTTATTTGTTGCTCTAATTCAAACTTCAACATTCTCATGATGGCACACAAAAGCATGGAACAACAATAATGAATGCCACCCAGTGTGATATCAACACATGTCAACACAGCTGCAAGACACTGATATGCAAGGTTATGAAACCTTACTGAGTTGTTTATACACTGCTGCCAAGGCAGGTGCACGGTGGCAAGTTCACAAACTTAATTGTCATACCTGATATGTGAATACATATATGTATGTATATATATTGCATGATATATATGTATATATCACACACATGTACGTATAGTCTGTAGTTACTGACATTGTACTTAATCCTTTGTATATTACGAATTCTTGGTTTTTGTGTTCTTTTTCTTTGTTTTTGACCAAAAAATCAAACATGTCTCTTAGCAAGAATTGGTTTGAATAACATTTCAGATTATTGGTAAATGATTTCATAAGTAAGTAGATAAATATGCTGAGACAATTGATTAAAGAAATGTTTCAGGAAATACCACATTCAAATTATGTTATGTCATAACGTAATTGCATATGTCAATCCTTTCCCTACCTTAGTATTTTAGTTGTTTCTTTCTTATCATATTCTACCACTCTTAAAAGTAAAATTTTTACTAATGCCAAAGATCTGTATTATTTTAGTGTGATGATAGATCTTCCTAGCTTACAGGAAATGTTCTAAGCATTACAAAACTTAACAAAAATCCCAAAAGTTTAATTAAAAAAAAAAAAAAAGTTACTTGTCAATATTAAGGAATAATTTCTGCAGCATAGATACAAGCTCATCTCTGTAAACTTGGTAAAATGCAGGTGTGCAATTGTCTGGTCTGAGATTATGTTTTTGTTGGTATGTTTTTTACTGCTAATTCAATTTTGGAGCTGGAGCTTGATATTATTCTGTTGAGGGGTTCTTTGTCCTCCTGATGAACCTTACAGAGGTTGCACATTTCCAAAAACATGTCCATTTCCTCCACAGTTTAAAGTTTGTGAACATAGAGATTTTTATACTTTTCTGAGATGATATTTTGTGTACCTGGTGATATTGGTTGTAATTTCCCATTTTACATTTTGAATTCAGTGTGTTAGAGCCCTTTCTCTTCTGTTTCCATTTAATCTGGCTAAAAGATTATTTATTTTATATTTTCAAAGAACGAACGTTTTGCTTTATTAATCTTCTGTATCATTCTTTTGATTTTTATCTCATGTGGTTCTGCACAACTAAGCACACAACCAAAACAGCAAATAGAAAACCCACAGACGGGGAGGAAATAGTCACAAGCTATGCACCTGATAAAGGACCAATAATCAGAATCTGCAAAGAAAATGAGAAAATCGGGAAGAAACAGCCAAACAACCCCATTAAAAGGGGGGCAAAAGACAAGAACAGAAACATTTCAAATGAAGATATACTATTGCCCAACACAATCATGAAAAAAAGCTCAACATTTCTAATGATTAGGGAAAACCGCAATGAGATATCATCTAACTCAAATGAGAATGTCTCATATTAAAAACTTACAAAAGAACAGATACTAGCATGGTTGTAGAAAGATCTCTTATACACCGTTGGTGGGACTGCAAATGAGAACAACGTCTATGGAAAACTGCAAATGAGAACAACGTCTATGGAAAATTGTATAGCGATACCTCAAAGAACTTAAACTAGACCTACCATTTGATCCAGCAATCCCACTGCTGGGTCTATAACCCCCCCCTTAAAAAAACGAAAGCATCATACTATAAAAAGGACTCCTGCTGTCAGATGTTTACAGTAGCACATCTGCAAGTCACAATTGCAAAGACATGGAAACAACTCATGTTCTTATCAACACATGAATGAACTAATAAAATGGGGTGTATATATACTATGAAACATGGTGATCTAGTCTCTTTTGTGATAATCTGGATGAACCAGAAGCCATTCTTCCAAGGGAAGTATCCCAAGAATGGAGAAAGAAACATATATACTCAATAACAAATTGAAAGTAATTGATCAGCATTTAAGTGCACATATGGAAACAAATCTCAATGAAAATTCTGCTTGGAGGGGAGGAGAGGAGCCAATGGTCAATTCACAACTATTGGTTACGTGCACACTATCTGCGTGAAGGGAACACTTACAATTTTAACTCAATATTCACAAAAACAAAGTATGTATACAAAATATGTGTACCTCCTAATGTGTTGGTAAAAAATTTTTCAAAAAAAAAAGTTACTTGACTTTGAATTACATGAAATGTCTTTATCTCATTTTTTATTGTAATAATTACACCTAAAAATGAATGTATAAGATCTGTGAATTTATAATACATGTAAATACATTATTTTTCAAAAACCTGGTATCTTGAGTTTGGAATTACATTTGAAAATTATGATAAAAAGCATTTCCTAATAGAAATATTGATTTCTACATTACTAGTTAACCTATATGGTAAGTAGGCATATGATGTTTCTAAGTCTGTAATGGTTCTATTCAATGTCTATATTTTGTGCTTCACCAGAATCATTAATAAATGGTCACTCTTAAAATACATGACATCGATATGATATTTTATCACATACACAAAATTACTTTTGAAAAACAAAAGAGTGTCTTTCAAAATATAATATGACTAAGAAATTATCTGATAATTTCATTTATTGTTGATGAAATGTAATGTTGATATGAGAGTTTTGAAGTATGGTCATAATTTTCTTAATATTATTTAGCCTAATAATTTCATTATTAAAATAATTTTCAAAAGAAAACCTTTCCAGCCAAAAATAATATAAAGTGAATATACAGAAAATGGTCAGTGCTTTTTTACTTATAACAGAAAAATAAAAAAGAAACTATGAATGACTTAGGCAACTAAGTCTGGGACACAAACCTGACGAAATATTACGCATTCTCTTCATATTTTAATTACTAATACATTGCATCCATTTAGGAAAAAATCAGGAAAAGTACTATTTTGTTAAACATAATTTTAAATATTTATCTTCCATTATAGGTCATGTTAAATAAGAGAAAAACTTTTGAAGGATTTTTTGTTCTTTGTTTTGTTTGTTAATAATATATATGTATAAGAGTAATTTTGAAAAAAATAATGTACATACCTAGGATATCCCCAGAGGTCTTTAATTTCTAAAAGGTTAAGGTTGAGTATAGATGTCTATATTTTTAAAGGGCACCAATAGTTTTTTTTAATATAGAGTCATAATCAAAGACCAGTATTTTTTTAGAAAGTGTTTTTCTTTTCTTTCCTTTTTTCTTTTTTAACCTTGCCTGATTTATTTATTAACACAAACAAAATTCACCATCATGGCAAAAAAAAAAGCAACTTATTATAATTTGTGATAAAAAGATAATAATTAAAATTATTTGAAAAACTTATTTGTATTTATATTTATATTTATTATAATTTAGCATTTAATGAGATATTTCAGCTTGACTTTTTTTTAATGGCTATGGTGCTGCATTTTGTTTACTTTTTTATTATTTTTTATTTAATCATAACTTTGTTCATTGATGCATTTGTGGGGTTCAGAGTACTATTTTGATATACAATGTGAAATGCTTACATTGAACTAAGTAATACATCCATCACAATTATACTCATTTCTTAATAGTTTTGAAATGTACCATTGCATCATACACATTAGGTGAGGTCCCCCCAGATACCCTGCCTCCTCCCCCTCTCCTCTCCCCTCTCTCTTTTCCCCTCTACTTTCTGGACTATAGTGATGTTTTGCCATTCATATGAGTGTGTAGGTGATTATATATTGATTTCATAGTAGTATTGAGTACATTGGGTACTTTTTTTCCCCATTCTTGAGATACTTTACTAAGAAGAATATGTTCCAGGTCCATCCAGGTAAACGTAAAACATGTGAAGTCTCCATCTTTTTATGGCTGCATAGTATTCCATGGTGTACATATGCCACAATTTGTTAGTCCATGTTTATTGCAGTCCAATTCATAATAGATGGAGTTTTTCAAGGACAGAGATTCTTCGCTTAGCTCCCCTGGTGTGCATCCATGAGGACACAGACTTTCGAACTATATTCTAGCACACTAGATGAGCAAAGAATGAATTGAGGCTAAAGGAGGATGGAGGTCAAACTGAAGTGTGACGTGAGTGATAAGTTCACACACACACCACCCCTATCTTGCATTGCAGCCAGAGAATCAGAAAACTTAGATGAAATGTAACTAATTGATCCCAGGCTAGAAGGGGTCAAATAGTAGCACTGAGAGGGGAAAAGCCAGGCAAGTGTGGTTACCATGAAGGACAGCAAATCAAAGCTGCAATTAAAATAATGCTTCTCCTGCAGGCCTAGTGCATTGGCTGGTTGATTCCAGTTCTCCTAGAAATGAAGCTAAAACTCCTAGAGCAATTACAAAGATTAATGCTACTATCAAGGACTTAGAAGAAGTAGAGGTGACAATTCCCACCACATCACCATTTGATTCATTTATTCGACCTGTGCAGATGAAAGATGCATCTTGAGAATAGCCATAAATTATTGTGAACTTAGGTGATGAATCCAATTGTACTTGCTGCATAAAATGTAGCTTCATTGTGTGAGCAACTTAACAAATCCTCTGGTATCTGGTATGGAGCTATAGACCTGGCAAATATCTTTTCTTTCATCCCTGTCAATAAGGCTCACCAAAAAGGAGGCACAGGGCTTAGTGGGTCTTTTTGGATTTTGTACCTAACATATAGTTTATTCAGATCTATTGCTCCTGCCCATTTACTAAGATATGGAAAGCTGCTAGTTTTGACTGGGATTCAGAAAGAGAGTACTTTATAGGTCCAGACTGTAGGCAATTTGCTCTGCTGCATGGGCCATGCTATTCATCAGATTTAATGGTGCTTGAAGTGTACCATTAGGAAGACTGGGATATGGGAGCCTTTGGCAGGAAACTATAGGTAAATCACAGTATAGGCCCTTAGGGTTTTGGAGCAAAGCTTTCTTTGCCATCTTCTGCAGATAACTTCTGTCTTTTTGAGAAACAGCTCTTGGCCTGGTACTGTGCCTTATTAATAATAAACACTTAAACAAGGGCCATTAAGTTACCAAGCATCTTGAGCTGTCTATCATGAATTAAATGGGCGTGGGCAGCAGCACTCGTCATCAGATAGAAGTGGGACAGAAGTGATCAGGCTTGAAGACACAAAAAGAGACTGAAGAAGCAGGCCAAATGCCCATGGCCCTCACACTAGTACACTGCCTCCTCTGCCCCAGCCTGCACCCATGTCCTTGTGGGGAGTTCACGACTGTCAGTTGAGAGGGAAGCGAAGACTCTGGTCCAGTTTACAGATGATTCTGCACAATATGCTGCCACCACCCAAGGTACATTGGGTAGCAGTATGTTCCCTTTCTGGGACATCCCCAAAGGGCAATCATGGGCAAAATCCTCCCAGTGGACAAAACTTTGAGCCTTCAATCAGTTGTTCTCCTTGCTTAGAAGAATGTGTGATTATATAACCATCAGGGGCTGTGGCCAACGGTAGGGATGGATGGTCTGGGGATTAGAGGAAACACAACTAGAACACTGGTCACAAGGAAATTTGGGGAAGTGTATGTGGGTAAACCTTTCTGAATGGGCAAAAAAACTGAACATATTTGTTTCCTATTTGAATAGTTAACAATGCATGATCTTAGCAGAAGAGGATTTTAGCAAAGTAGTGATTAGTTTGACCCATTCTATAGATAGTAGTCAGTCTCTTTCCACAGCCACTTCTGTTTTCACCGCACAGGCTCATGAACAGAGAAGCTGTGGTGGCAGAGATGTAGCCCGTATTATGCGTGGGCTCAGCAACATGAACTTGTACTCACCGAGGTCGAGTGCACAATCTGCCAGCAGCAGAGGCCAGCACTTGCATAACATAAGGCACCTTTCCCTGGGACAATCAGACAGATGTCTGGTGGTGAGCTGATTACACTGGAGTGGGACAGGTTCCATCATGGAAAGAGTGGCATTTAGTTCTTATTAAAATAGGGACTGACACTGGATATGGATAAGCATTTGCAATGCTTCTACACAAACTACCATCCTGCAATTACAGAATCCCCCATTCACTGCTTGGTTTACTACATGGGATTGCTTTTTTTTTTTTATTTTGATGTACTATAATTTTATTCTGTTTGCCTGATTCTATTTCTTTTTCTCTTAACAATTTTTTGTATTAAATCATAACTATGTACATTAATATATTTATGGGGTACAATGTGCTGGTTTTATATACAATTTGGAATGCTTACATCAAGCTGGTTAACATAGCCTTCACCTCACTTAATTATTGTGTTAAGACATTTATACTCTACTCTTACTATATTTGACATGTACCCTTGCAATATGCACCATAGGTGAAGTCCCACTGATTACTGTCCCTCCACCCAGCCTCCCCCCTTCCCTTTTCTCCCCCTCCTCTTCCCTCCTTTATCCTGGGCTATAGCTGTGTTTTCTCTTTCATATGAAAGTGTGGGTGATTATATATTGGTTTTATAGTAGTATTGAGCACTTTGGATATTTTTTCTTCCATTCTTGAGATACTTTACTAAGAAGAATATGTTCCAGCTCCATCCATGTAAACATAAAAGAGGTAAAGTATACATATTTTTAAGGCTGCACAATATTCCATGATATACACATACCACAATTTATTAATCCATTCATGGGTCGATGGGCACTTGGGCTTCTTCACAACTTGGCAATTATAAACTGGGCTACAATAAACATTCTGGTGCAGATATCTTTGTTATAAAATGATTTTTGGTCATCTGGATATATACCTAGTAGAGGAATTGAAGGATTGAACAGGAGGTCTACTTTTAGTTTCCTAAGTGTTCTCCAAACTTCTTTCCCAAAGGAACATATTAGCTTGTATTCCCACCAGCAGTGCAGAAGTGTTCCCTTTTCTCCACATTCACACCAACATCTGCTAGTTTTGGGATTTTGTTATGTGGGCTACTCTTACTGGAGTTAGATGGTATCTCAAAGTGGTTTTGAGAGAGGGGATTGCTTCTGATCAAGAAACTCACTTCACAACCAAAAAAGCGCGGCAGTAGTTTCTTGCTCATGAAAATCACTGATTTTCCCATGTTCCCTATCCTCCTGAAGCAGCTAGTTTGTGAGAAAACATTGAATAGACTTTCAGATACTTGGTTACAGCACTACCATACCTTGCAAGACTGGAAGAAGGTTCTCCAGAAGGCTTTATGTGCTCTGAATCAGCATCCAATATGTTGTCCTATTTTCTGTAACCAGGATTTTTAGGGTAAAAATGGGAATCCACCACTCACTCTTGCTCCCAGTTACCCATTAGCAACATTTTTGCTTTCTTTTCATGACGACATATGCCTTTGGCCTGAAGTTCTTACTTCTAAGGGGAGAAATGTTTCCACCAGGATACAAAGCAATGATTTTACTGAAATGAAAGTTAAGATTGCTGCCCAGACATCTTGGACTCTTCATGTCTCTGAATCAAAAAGGAAAGAGGACAGTTACTGTGGTGACCAGGGTGATTGATTCTGGGAAACTAGACTGCTCCTCCACAATGAAGGCAAGGAAAAAAATGTCTGGAACACAGATCTCCTAGCGTGTCTCTTAATATTGCCATATCTGGTAATTAAGGTCAAGGGCAAGCTACAATAACCCAGTCAAGAAAGTCTAGGTCGCCCCACCAAGTAAAGAACCATGTGCAGCTAGTGAGCACACTCAAGATAAAGGAAATTCAGAATGAGAAGGAGAAAAAAATGCGGTTACAGATACCAATACTATGACCATGTGACCAGCTACAGAATATGACTGTCAGGGATATTTCCTTCTTATTTGTTACACACCTCTTGTGTGTTTATGTGTAAATACCTTTGCTTTCTTTTCTTTCATATTTCTTTATCGTGCAACCTTGCACGTGTTGACTTTCTATCTCAGAATTTAAGTAGTATTAATTTTACATCACGTTATTTAAGTTCTGGGATATTAAAAAGAAGAGTAATCATCACTCCAGGATGTTACCTCCTCTTCTAGTGAAGGGTTTAGTACACTTTTGGATGTAAACAGGATAGTTGTACTATGGTAGTCAGAATTAGGACCGCATATTGTCTTTATTTGGAGATTAAGTGTGGTTTAAGGAGGTGCTTACAGGTTCCAAGTTGAAAAGGGGTAGACTTGTGATAGCTAATTCCGTGTATCAATGTCAATGGGCCAGGCATCTGTGGAAACATGATTTCTGGGTGTGTCTCTTACAGTGTTTCTGGAAGAAATTCTTATTTGAATCAGCAGACTGAGTAAAGCAGATTGCCTTTCCCTATGTGGGTGGACATGATCCAATATGCTGAAAGTCTGAATAGAACAATAAGTTGGAGAATGGGAGAATTCACTTGTTCTGCTTGTTTGAGCTGGGTTATCAGTCTTCTCCTGCTCTTGGACTTGGACTTGTACTGCACTACCCATTGGTTTGAACTGGAATTTTCACCTAGGCTCTCAGGCCTTCTGATCAGGTGTAGATCTTATACCAGCAGTTCTCCTGATTGTCAGGTATTCAGATTCAGACTGGAAATAATAACATACCATCAGCTTTTCTAGGTCTCCAGCTTACAGATAGTAGATTATGGAACTTCTCGGAATTCATAGTTGAATTTTAATGAATCCTTTTAATGAATCTTTTTATATATTACTATATACATATGTAGATATAGATACGTGTGTGTGTGTGTGTGTATACACATACATGCATTTCATCCTCTTGGTTCTGTTTCTTTGAAAAACCCTGGCTGTTCTTCAGTAGGTGAAAGGATAAGCTCTGGTGCACTCAAAGAACAGAAAATTTTCAGTGAATAGAAATTTTCAGTGAATAGCAATTTTCAGTGCTAGAAAAAATGTGTTATCAGATCATGAAAAGAGGTGGAAAAACCTTAAATGAATATCATTAATACTGTGATTTCAACTATATGGCATTCTGGAAAAAATCAAACTATGGAGATAATAAAAAGATCTCCCCATCAGGGACTAAAGGGAGGGGGGGATGAGTTGGATGAACACAGAGAACTTTCAGGTTGGCAAAACTATTCCTTATGACACTACGGTGGTAGACACATGCCATCATGCATTTCTCAATAGCTGCAGGAGGTACAACATCTGTAGTGAATCCTAATCTAAACTCTCGACTTTGGGTGATAATTCTGTGTCAGTATAGCTTATCAGGTTGTAGACTGAATCACATCTACCACTACAGTGTGGGATGTCCATAGTAGGAGAGGTTGTGCATTTGTAGGGGCAGGGAAACACATGAATTCTTTTTATTTTCTGCTCACTTTCACTGTAAAGTTAAAACTTATTTAAAAAATAGACTATTTAACAACAACAACAAAAAGATTACCTGGGATTTGCAATGGAGGTGGCCGTAGTCTTTGAAGATCTTAATGTTGATGTTGCATATTCAGTCATCAGTCATTTTCACATGAAAGTTTGATAACAAATCATGTAACACTAATTTGATTAAATAATTTAATTTTTAGACCATAATAAAAATACTGTATCCTTTAAATGAAGTTAGTTCAAGGGGCAATAGGAAATTATGGAATTTGAAATCAGTATTAATGACATTTGAACCTGTTAGACAAAATTTATATATAATGTTTAAGCCTTTAAGCAATTTAATTAATTTTGGGGAGTGAAAATTAGAAGAGAGAGAATTTTTTTTTCATTAAGGTAAAATTTATAACCATATATTGTAATAGTCTTAAACTGCTAGGGATTTCAATATTTTAATAGATTCATTTGGTTCTAAATGTCTTCAAGCAGATCATAAATCCTCCAAAGTCCCTGCTTTGTAATATAGCCTGTTAACATATTCATTGTCTTTCTATGATAAGTTTTCTGTTGCTATTCCATTAGTCTGTCTTGTGATTTATTTCAAAGATAAAATGAATGCCTTATACTTTTCATTCATGACTACTTAATCCTAATTTTTTAATCAAATCGGATGGCAATTATTATCTACTTAAATGCATTCTTTTGTGTTTCTAAATATTTTTCTTTTTTACAGTAAGTCCTACATCCTGACAGCATCATTAGAAATATTTTATCGGTAATTATGTTTGGACAGATTCCCTTTTCTGAGCTCAGTTTCTTAATGGTCTCTTAATAATCTACCCTGAATATTTTTAGACTTAGAAAAGATTTTGCTGACACATTGTGGAAAAAGTGTTGAATTTGCCAATCTTTTCTCTGTCTTTCCTGTTACCCGTTTCCTACCCTTAGATGGTGTTGTAAATTTTGACAGGGGGAATTTACATGTGACCCCACAATGTAAATGGAATCCCAGCCATATGCAGCTGCCTGCTGACAGAGAGGTCTGTCACTCAAAGGAGTAACAAAAGCCATATTTATGATAGGGTATTTACAAGAGACCCTGTAAATATTTAAACCAGAAGGAAGTATTGCAAAGAAGATTATATTTGGCAAAAATATTCTGCCTTTCTGAATCTTAACTTTGACACCAGTAAAATGAAAAGAGAATTATTTGCCTCCAGGATTGTACTGATGATTAAATTGGAAACTGTAAGTGAAAATTTAGCATTAATCATAAATAGTTTATAAATACCAGATCTCAAGATAATTAATAATTTTATAGTCAGAGCTATGAGAGAAATACAGGATATACCAAAAATTTCCCCGAAAGTCTCTATACTTAGAGAAAATGAAAAATGGTAACTAAGAGTGTCTTTATCTACAAAATATTAATTACAAAATTTGACAAAATACTTATATTATGTACATGTTGGTTAGCCAACATATGCAGAATATTTTGTAAGTCTTTTGTCAACTTTCGTATAATATTTTGTAAACAAAGGTATGTTTAGCTCCCATTTCCCATTTTCCTGTCATATGGCAACGTTAGGGGTGACTCCTGGGCCATTCTGTACAGGCAGGAGAAGGAAAGGAACAAAAAACCATTGGCTCCACGCCTGAGATGTGAATGAAAGTAGGAATCACATGTTTTTATGTCCTTTCATCTGAATTTCTTTATTATGCATGAGTGTCTGATGTGGCACCATAAATCATAAAATTAGTAAAGTCTGTTGAAAATTGCAACACACACACAAAAGAGCCAAGAAAAAATATACGCACAATTTAATCAGATGGGATTCAAGTTTATCCCCAGCTTATTAGCCTTTTATTCTTCATCTCAGTTGTTACATTACCATCGTGGCTTAAAGGTTGTGCATGCACCTTGAAATGTTCACAAAGGTCCACAATACAGGGGTTCATAGTTAGGTTACATGTTATATTCAGAATCCCAGGGGAATTGATACATTCTGGAAATATTGATTAAGCAAGATGAAAAATTCTTATATAGTTTCAACTACAACAGTTTTAAAGACATACAAGCTTCCTTTGACACAAAACTCACAAAAAAGTAATTGATTGAAGAATATCTCTTTTATGCAAAATATACATTTTAGGATATAATTTGAGTAATATTCTACTATATACTGACATTGCGCCTTGATCATTTAATAAAAAAATACTCTCATTGCCAGAATTTTATTCATATAATATTTATAATTGAGGTAATAATGACAGAAGACTTAAACTATGAATAGTGTTGGTAAGTTTCATTTAAGCCACAACAATTTCCCCAAACTAAATGAGTATGTGACTAAAAAAAAGGTCAATTTTAATAAACAGACAGCTAAAAATTCACGACATAATTGACAAGCTGATAACACAAGCGGTTTATAAGAAAATGATACAATGTTCATAGATTCAACCAACAAAATAGGAATAAGGGAATTAAGACAGACCTACACTATATCAGTACCACTGCCTTATGTAAATCACAACACAACCTACTGCGGGCCCATGAGGGGTAATTCAAAGACATCATGGGCCTTGCTTGAAGCTTCAGAGATGTTGCTCATGAATTTGGCTTTCATTGACGTGAGATGCCAAAGCCACTGACCCATGCACACCTGTGTGTCGGTATTTACAGTTGTCTCATGGATACTGGCCGGGTGACAAGCAGACCTCTCATGGGGAGCACCAGATGAGTTCCAGCCACTTTTCTGTTATAAGCTTTCAATGCCTCCTGAAGACACGGGGGTCTCTTTCAAGTGCATCACGTCAGGGCACATTCAGCAGCAGAAGTCTGTTTCCAGTATAGTCCTTGGCATGGCTATACTGTCCACAGTCCCTTTCTCGGCAGCCAAAAATCCATGATAAAGTCTGTACAACACTGTAGTCAATAACAGCAGCACCAGACAGCATATTAATTCCTTTATCATAAATGTGTGTGTAATTGTAATATTCTATGTGTGTCTTATCAAAAGCATTGCTGTGTCTCTAAATATCAGATATTTACGTCTGGGTAAATGCACTGCTGTACAAGATCTCTTACATGCAGGTCATGCTCTAGGACTTGGAGATATAGAGTAATTAATACACGTTTTGTGGCCAATAATAAAAGTGACAATTGTCTCCCTAACTTTAAAAAATAAACGTGAGAATTAGGAATTAATCAACAGTCTCAAGGACCCTGAATGCCTTAGAAATACTTTTTACCCTTCCATTTATAATAATAGCATTTTCCTTCCCTCCCACACTCAATACACCAAACACACTATTGCTGTTGCATTCACAGGGATGCAGAAACAGACTTCTCTTCCACTCAGACTAAGACTCCCTGGGGATTTCGCTGGAGTGCAGTAATGAATGCTGGTTGCTAGGTAGTGAAAACAGACACTGCAGCAGGCAGCCAAGTGCAATGGTAAAATTGCTGTTTAAGTCCTGCTTATCAAAAAGATTCACAGTGCCGATTAACTTAGGTAGTCTATGGGGCGTCATTAATTTGTACACAAAGCAGAGAGGTTGCTCCAAATCGCAAAGAAGGCAGGAGGTGAGAGTTGGGAGGGATCCAGCACTAAAATCATGAACATCTTATCAAGGCATTTCTGTGCTTCATGGAGACAGATGGCATATACAGTTAGGATGGGGAGCTAAGACAGACAGACAGAAACCACATACAGGACAAAGCACCTGATTAAACACTGCCTGAAAATCCTACTGATCGTTTGATTCAGAAATTTAAGGCTAGTCAAAAAAGCCTCCTGGGTGAACACCAATGACCTTTGATGTCTGCACACACACACACTAAATAAAAATAAAGGAAGGGGATCAAAAAGACACGAGAGCTTTGGGTGATATTTGACACTTTGCCTCTGAAAATGATGACAAATCCTTGTATTAAAAAAAAAAAAAAAAAAAAAAAAAAAATGACTCTAGTACCAACCAGCAATTCCTGGCTAGACAATGCAAGCCTGGCTGGCAGTTACCTTTCTCTCATCATGTTTTGTGCCTTCCCCAAGTCATTAAGTAAGAGATCTGGCCTCAGCTTGCGTGTAACCAGTAATGACAACCTCTTTGCAGTTATCTGTGTGCAAACAACCAGAGACATTCAGAACTCCAATACATCATTTTCAAAGAAAAGTAAGTCAATCAAGAAAGTAAACTATTTAAAACAATATTTCTTTCAAAGAATAAAGAAAAAAAAATTGTCAAGGAACAAACTCAACCCCCACACCCACCCCACAAATCAACATGCAGAACAGTAAACCAGGGGTTTATATCGGCAGGATGGTTCGATGCAAGTACACGTATCCTGAGCTGTCCACAGTCCCCGAGCTCGGCAACATTGCTTTCAGGTGATAGAGACAAGACAGTCCATGCAAATGAGCTGACCAAAGTCATGTTGTGTGAAATCAAGATAGAATCCCAGACATCTTCAGAATGGATAGAGTCACACAAAAAATGAAGTTCCATTGAAGTGGTTGGCATTTGGAAGCACACTGTTTTAAATATATCTCCCTGAAGATATGTTTTATGTATTAGTGTACTGGCCAATGTCTGGCACTATCCGACATTTTATTACAAAAGGAGGGCAGGGAAATTAATATAGAGAAGTGTAGCACTACTTTAGAGAAACGTTACAGCCTGGATAAGATCCATTAGCTACCCAAGTGGCATTTCTGACTTCAAATAGTAATACCATGCAAGATTTATACTGTATTAATGGAACCTGGAGTAACTCTACGTTTAATTATTTCCATGATGGGGTAAACAGTACATGAATTTATACAATTTAGCCGACTGATGCAGTTTGGTTTACAAGATAGATGGGATGGGAGATCGAGAGCGCCTCAGAGGACAAGGAGAGTTGTAGGGTGATGTGACTGGAGAGAGCCTCAGAGCACTGCCTGCCAAGCCCGCTATGTTGTTTAAGCTTCGGGATTTTTCATATCCTTTTATGAAAAAATGCACAGACATCAGTTGAATTTAACCAGAAGATAGACACAAACAATACCACATAGGGTCATCAAAAGTGCTATTTTCAAACTCAAAGAATTTGTTTACAAAGAATTCAATATTGAAACAATTTATAACTTTAAAAAAAAAGGAAGCTCACTGTAGTTGTCATTCCCAAAAGAATAAAACAGCTATCATGAATTACAATTATACTACTTCAAAATCCATTCTTTCCCAGATTAGTGTTAATATAATTTTGGCATATATTTTACTCTTTCAAGAATTAGGCAAAGCAACTTAAGTAAGATATAAGATTGACTAATAGGTTTAAATTTCAAGATGTGTTTCTGAAAAAAAGAAAAATCAGTCAATTTTTCTCTTTTCATTGTTTATTATTTACTAAGCTCATAAGGCATGCTTAAGTTTAAGTGGACAGCTCTTTTTCCAGCATTTTAATCTTCCAGCTTTATAGGGTTAAAAGGATGATTCTTAAATAATGGCTTTGATGCCATTATCCAGGTGATGTAGAATGGAATGCCCATTTCTAATCCCTTCAATAAAAAAGTAAAGAAAAAAAGAAAATGAATGAAATATAAATTGAGTCATAAATTTCAGTGAAACAAAGTTTGATTACGTATGTTTTCACCTGAATTTCTCTCCCCCCAACCCCTCACCCAAGAATTAAGAACAATTTTATCTTAATTCACTTTTTCTCCTTATTATTTTCATCCTGATTTTTTGGTTCCTAATAGCCACCAAATCATAGAATAAAAGGTCCTCTCAAAACCTTTACCCTAGTGGTTTTCCTTAGCTACTCAACAATGTTCTCTATCAAGATCACCTTTGGAAGAATTCCATATATTATGGGATTTTCTTATTAACAAAGCTTACAGGAAGTTAAGCAAGGTCGGAAACACGGAGCATACTGTTGGACGTGAATTGTCTTACCATATATACTCGAGTATAAGCCGAGCTTTTTCCGGCACAAAATTTGTGCTGAAAAACACGAATTCGGCACAAATTTTGTGACGAAAAAACTTGGCTTATACTCGAGTATATATGGTAAATTAGGGCAACTACATGTATATTGACTAAAAATGTAGTCATATACGAACTTCGGAAATAAATGTTTTGGCAACTCCAATGATGAACTGTTATAGAAAAGTAAAATGAGATTCCCTTTGGGAAAACAAAATTAAACCAGGAGATACAATTTCAGTGGACTTCTTGTCTCCCTTTGAGTGTGTGGCATACTTCTTGGACCCTAATTAGCCCTCAGTGAGCTTTATGATTATATAAGAAAAAAAATGGGTCTTTTATTCTTCCTCATATTTCTTCCAGCTACTTGTTTGTTTAATTTTATCTTTTCACAGAACTTTTAAGGAAGAAACCATGGCTACCTCTCCTCCTTTCACTGGAAGAAGAGAAGTGATTTAGCTGATTATTTCACTTGGGAAAGGGCAAGATAGATGTGGGTATGGATTGCACTAATAGCTTTATTTTGGAGGAAACCTGGACTGTATAGAAAAGGGAAATAAGGAGCACTGGCCTTTCCAACATGCACACGTGTTAACTTTCAACAGACTAGGTGTCTTCTTTGAGGTTTTGTGGGTGGAAGTGTACACCGTTCATTCACTATGATGAAGTTCTCTAGGATATAATCTTTGCTAATGAAGGAATTATCTGTCAATTTTTTTTTTTGTTGTTGTTAGTATTCTGACCTACAAAACATAAGAGGTGGTATATATTTCATTCTGTGCTGGTGGATGATGGAATAGCTAATGGAAGGATATCTTAAATAATTTTAAAAATTGCAAGTAATTTATTCCTACACGGAAAACTTCATGTGCCTGGAGGGTTACTTATTACTGATTTTCTATAAAGTGACTGAAAATATAACTTGGGGAATTATAGAAGAAGAAATTTATCCTATGCATAAGTTAACTGTGTAACCTAAAAATGTAAACTAGACTATAAACATTGATTAGTTTTTATTAAAGGAAAATTGATAAATATGTATGACTCAAAGGGGCTGTTAATACCCTATAAATCATTGGAAAAATGTACATGTTTTCTCCATGATCTCCACTCTCCGTACAGGATCTCCTGAAAGGTAGAAATCTGACAATTTTATATTATTCACACTGATAATATGTAACTTCTAGTTGCTATCTAAATATTACTTTTCTGAATTATAGTCTTTAACATAAATATTATTTATTCTGTTTATAGGTCCTTTATTTTTAATGACTATAATTTCAGTGTCCACTTGAAAAGGCTTCCTGCCTAATTTAGTAAAAAGTATTTAATTAGTAAAATTGTATGCTATCTGTATAAATTTTTTCTTTATTCTGCATATTTACCTCTGATTAGAAAATGATAAAATTTCCTTAATTAAGGCTTTACTGGAGTGGTTGAAAATATGATTAATGAGAATAAAAAATACTAAAGTCAGTTTGAATTAACATCTAAATGCACAGCCTTCATTTTATACAGTTCTCAATGGCATGTGCTTATTTGGAGCAATATTGAGAGTACCTATCCCCACACTATGCAGACTACATAATGCGCTTTCCTAAACACTACTGTCTAAAAAAAAAAACATGGGTTCTAAGCTTTGGGAGATCACTAGAATCCTTAAAGTTTTCTTAGTGTATGCCCAAATATATTCATATTTATAAATGGAAAAAGGATTCCCTGGAAAACCAGTAATATCTTTCCATTTACATGAGGGAAGAATTTTTAGAGTATTAAAATCAAATTAGTAGAGAGATCAACTTGAAACATAAATGAAAGGACTGTATAGGAAATAAATGTTTGAGTGGAAGATACAGGAGAAATCTACAGAAAAGATAACAGGACAAGAAATGAAATGAATTCATGGTAGATATGACGTGGTAACATTCTGAAAAGATTAAGTGAAGTTAGCCAGAAATTTTACCAAATCTAGAATACAAACAAACAAATAACAACAAAAAAAAAAAAAAACCACAGCTATAAACCAAGTAAGCAAGAAGGAAAAAGAGTTGATGATGATAAAAAATGACAAAAAATTAAAAGCTCATAGATAAACTTTCAAAGATATTCTCATTGATAAAGAGATTTTGTGTTTGTGAAATAAAATTGCATGTATATTTTTTCCATGCAAAGTAAATATCTTATTAATTGCTTTGCTTATGAAAATTTGCAATTTTACAGTAAAATTTTACATTTACATAGGGCTTTCTAATTTGCAAAGCCTTTACTTATCTGTGATTTCCACTGACAGTATAAAATTCAAAATATTAATATTGTCTAACCTGGAAGACAACAAATTCTGATGAGGTTCTTAAACATATAATCTTAGTATAAATCTTTCATGTGATACTTTATCGAATGATGCTCAAAAATCTATGTAAATTTAACCACACATACGTATAAATATATACATGTGTACATATGTATGTGTATATACATACATATATATTTATATATACATGTGGATAAATCTATGTAGATTTATCTACCTTTATCTACGTAGATTTATCCACATATACATATAAATATATACATGTGTACAGTATGTTTAAGATATTAGTTAATTATTATCATTGTTTAATATACACATGTTTTGCTCAAGTACTATAATATGGTATTAACTCTTTTCATAAAATATTCAAAATGTTTCTAGCACATACTTAATTGTAAAATAGTAAAACTGTCAAACAAACTTATTCAGATGATTGCAATACATTTGGTGCAAGGAATAGATGCAAACGATGGAAGCAATTTGAATGGAGAAGTATTTAAAATATTTCTCATTGGAGGAATAAAAGAAGAGTCTTTTGTCTTCTCTTTTGAGTCTCAAAGGCATAGAGGCAGAGAAGGGCAATCTAAAGTGATCAGAAGGAATGAAAAAGAAGTACAACGTGGGTAATGAGATATTCAAACAGAAAGAGGGCATCACAAAATAAATATTTCAGGTTTAAAATGGTAAAGAATTCAATAGGGAGAAATTGGAATGGATAACAAATAAGCATGGTATTTTTAAAATGCAGTTGCACTGGTTTGAAAAATTTGAAGTAGATTTTCATGCAAATTTAGTCAACTACCATAAGAAATGATTATAGTTTTTTTTCCCTCTTCTGTCAATATACAGGAAAAAAATAACTATGGTGGGAAAGCAACCAGAACTGTAGGAGCTAATCAAGGAGCTGAGAAACATTTTGACAAAAGTGGGTTATGATTTTTACAAGACTTCTCTTAAAGAGAAGAAAAACATCCCAATTGTCCTGAGGTTTATCAAATTCACCACACACACACATACCAAAAAGCACCCAGGGAATAGTCATAGACAGTGGTATAACTGAGGAAACGGGAACCATGTGAGGAAGTAGAGCTTCAATATTCTGTGTTTTAACAAAGATGCCTGCACAACAATTTTTCCACTCAAGAAGTATTTATTAGCTTCTTTGTGTCAGGCACTATTCAGTGTGTGTTGAAAAATAGTAAAAAACTATTATACTACTATTATTATTATTACAATAGTAATAAATTATTATTATCATTTTTCCTGCAGAGAAATTCTGTAAGCACACTTTGTAGATATAGAGCGGCATTTCTAGTCATTAGCCATACTGTTCCACGAGGCTCAGTGTCCGCACCTCTGCAACCCTGAGATGCTCAGATAAACCACCAGCAAACACTGCCCATGGACTGGATAAGAGATCTAATTGGAATATGCTTAATATTTTATTTTTTAAGACCCTTGTATTTGTTTTATAGCCATCAATTACTCAAGAAATATATACATAAAGCCAATTAGCAAGTTTTATTTGTTGTACTGAAAAAGATAACGTTTAAAGACAGTGTATTATAATAATCGGATGAGTGATTTAATATTTACATATTCCATTCCAATTCTGCTCATAGACAAATGACAAACGAAAAAATAAAGAAGGAAGGAGGGAGGAGAGAAAGGATGAAATGCCTTTCAGATATGACAATCACTATTACGTACTTAAAATTTTTTCTAAAGAGAGAAGATGCGACGGAAAGAAAAGAGCACGCATGCAGTCTTTCCAGAAAACAATGAATGAGCATTTCACATTACTCCATGTATTTTCAGCACTTAATTATGAAGTCACCTGTTACAATCTGAGTAGATAGCATGCCTACCTTTCCTGATCCCTCCATCAGAAGCACTCGTGTAATCACCTGTCGTCAGTAGGAAACATGTTTCCCCTCTTCTGTTTTTGTCTCGGGTACTAGAGCGTCTGATGGGGAGCCTTTCTGGGGGTGATAATGGCGGCTCACTTCCTGTACTGTCGTCACCTGATAACACTGGTCACAGCACCATGCCCATTGACAGACAGTGACGGATGAGGAAATGAGACAGGACAGAGAGTTTACACGGAATGCCCATAGTCCAGTCACTCCATATACAAAACACGAGAATCACATCACAGTAAGAAGAATTTTCATCACTCTTCACAAAAACATTACATGGGGGCAAAATGGAAATGTATTAAAAAGGAGTGGAATGTACTTTGGGAAATTTTAATTTCTTTCTGGATTTTATCTAATAGGAAATAGGCTTTCACACTGTCAAATTCAAAGTAAGGGTGACAATGAAATAGGACATAAGTTATAATCTTACAATTTTTGACATGCTATCTAGATACTCCAATAGGCATCTTTAAGAGTGGAGCCTATTTAAGAAAAAGTTCTTAACTTAATATTTTTTATGTACTTCTTTAAGAAATATATTTTAATTATTTTCTGAAGGTATTTTTTTCCTAAAAATCTTAATAAAAATAATTCCAAATAGCACAGACTTCTTGTTCAGGCACTCTATTGTGGAGCAGCAAAATATTTTTGAGCATACAATGGGACAAGGTCAGCTTCTCCAAATGCCCTTGAAATAACTATCTATTTACTTCTGTATCCCTGCCAAAGACTTTCACATCCTATTAGCCTAGATACTAGCTTGTTATTACAATGCTTACTTGGGATGAAAGTGTGTCCTCTTTTTTCTATGTCCTTCCTAAAGGCTCTGAATAGATATGCTGGGAGAATAGTGTGATGACACCAGTACTAACTAAACTCTATATTTCATAAAGATATTCTTACCAGTTTTAGGTATATATAGAACATAGTTTATAGGTATGTATTGAACATAAAGATTATAAATAAAACTTAAGAACATTAGTTTAGCTCCAGCCAGTTTTTGTTTTGTTTTGTTTTGTTTTTCCCCTTTTATCTACCTCATAAATACTTCTGGTAGCTAAAAAGGGACCTATGAAAATGGCATCTGCCTTCCTTGTTTCTTTGCTTTGTTAATTGGTGGTGTTGTTTTTTTTTTTAATTTATAAATTGTACAAAATTATTCACATGGAACAATCATAAGCCATTTTTATCCAGAAAAATACAAAATATACCTACGTTTTAGGGAATTCATGTACCGTATTTTTTCATAGTAGGGTAAAAGCTAAGTAAATTGTTTAACCAAAAATATATCATCTGTACACCAGCCCTAGCAGACTAGAGATGACACCACTGACTATCACTACTGTGGCAAACTGAATCTAAATCTATAGTCAATCAACCCTAGATTACCTATGGCAATGGAAGGTAGAAGGGGCTTAGCTAATTTCAAGCAGTAAATCATTCAAAATTTAGTTCTGAGAGGGAGCAGAGCCCAATGCATAGAATGGAAATCCACAAAAAAAATTCTACTTTTCCATTGAGTAGCCAAAGTGGATCACCTATCCTCTGAATAATAGTGAGCTGATTATATTACATGCCATCTTGCCTCACGGAATTGCTTATGCTAAGTTACTCTACCTAGCTTAAAAACAATGAAAATTTAATTCCTCCAGAATATTAACTTGGGAAAAGCTTTGTCATGAAAGGGGTCATCGTCCATATCACCTGTTTGGTGTTTAGGCCTTTGAAATGTAAGCATCCATTCTTCTTAAATAACTGCTTCTTGTGAAAGAGGTTGAGGTGCATGGCACCGTGGGGCAGAGGCAGCACTGAGACAAGCACGCCAAGCCGAACGATATGGAGATCGACATTGGAGGATGAAGGATGGAAAATGGCCAGTACCATACCGTCACAGCGTGCAAGGAAACAAGGAAACATCGGCACAAGAGCAACAAACAGGCAAAAGAAAATATTGGCACCATCAGCAAAGGGCATTCCCACCAAAGCAGGAGAACTCTATAGAGCAGCGACGCGCGCTTCTATCTGGGGCTCCTCGTTTAGAAACGCCACCGCCCAGCTGTCCATCAGCCTGACGCAAACACGCGCTCTGCGAAGGGGCGGGGCTCTGCGAAGGGGCGGGGCGGAAAACTCAGGAGCGTTCAGGAAAACCAGAATGGCCGCCTTCTGCCCGAGGACCAGACCGGTCTATCAAGCATTTAACAGCATGCATTTGAAATAGCGCCTTACCTGATCTGTTATGCTCCAGCAGCCGATTGTCTTTGCCCAGACACACGTCGGCCTGGGTACTATTGCAGGCCATGTTTAATTCCGTCTTGCAGAAGGGAGGTGAGCTGGCCTGGGGGGCGGGAGGGATGTGCTTCTTTCTTTTTCTGGGAAGTTTCTGCTTCGCCATCGCCAACGAGTAGTACATTCCGAAATTGTTGACAATGACAGGCACGGGCATGGCTATGGTCAGCACACCAGCCAGGGCACACAGGGCCCCCACGAGCATCCCCGACCACGTCTGGGGGTACATGTCCCCGTACCCCAGGGTCGTCATGGTCACCACCGCCCACCAGAACCCGATGGGAATGTTTTTGAACTGCGTGTGCTCGCTGGCCGAGGGGTCGTTGGGCTGAGCGCCCACCCTCTCAGCGTAGTAGATCATGGTGGCAAAGATCAGAACTCCTAGAGCCAGGAAGATGATGAGCAGCAGAAATTCGTTGGTGCTGGCTCGGAGGGTGTGTCCGAGCACCCTGAGGCCCACGAAGTGGCGGGTGAGCTTGAAAATCCTCAGGATCCGCACGAACCTCACCACCCGCAGGAAGCCCAGCACGTCCTTAGCGGCTTTGGACGACAGCCCGCTGAGCCCCACCTCCAAGTAGAAGGGCAGGATGGCCACGAAGTCGATGATGTTCAAGAGATTTTTGATGAATTCAAGTTTATTGGGTGAAAAAACAATACGGACTAAAAATTCAAAAGTAAACCACACCACACACACTCCTTCCACGTAGGTCAAGGCAGGGTCTGTTTCGATTTCGTACTGCAGAACAGCACTTGTGCCATTAATGACTGGTTCTGTCTTGTTTTTAACGATGTTGAAAGCTTCGTGTGTCTCCAGGCAGAAAGTTGTGATTGAAACCAGGATGAAAAATAGAGAAGCAAAAGCAATAAACTGTAGAAAGAAAAGAAATAAATTTTAAAAAAAAGAGTGATCTGAATCAGAATATACACTATGAATCGAATCTAAGAGTAGCATTAATGCCTGTAAATAAAAAAAGAATAAGGGTATATTTAGAGATTTCACTTGGGATGTTACCTAGCAAAAGAAGAAATGTGTTTGTAACATTGATTAGAGGTACAATGTTCAAATTCTGTTTCCAATTTACACAGACACAGAGTTTTGCTTTATAATTTTGCTTTATAATTTGTGTAAAAAAAATCTGTTAGGAGAGCATAGTAATTACTCCAAAACTATTTCAGCAGGCAATAGATTAAAAAAAAGAAATTTAGATAATTGTGACCCGAGAAATCTTCATATCAAGTTTTATACTGATAAATATAAAATGTATGACATACTGATAGAACTCTAGAAGCCACGAACATTTAACTCTAAGTTTCTATCTGTAAATAAAATATTCTAGATAGCATGAGGCATGGGCATGGAAAAAAATATGTATAATGTGCCGGCATTTAAATTATGTCAATTTCAGGTGGAAACTTTTCAAGTTTAGGGAAGATCAAGTCTAGGGAAGAGTAAACAAGACTTAGAAGAAGCTGAGTTAAGGAATTAGTCAAAAGATAGTGTTCTTCCTCTATTAAAAAGAACTTCAAGGTGCTTAGAATAACATAAAGTTGTAGTTTATTTAATTCAACTTCTTATTTTATTTTTTCAGCCAATAGTACATGAGTACACATACCTATGAATGCAGAATAAAAGAGCTCTGACTGGTTCTTACTAGTATAAAACAGGCTTAAAATCAATTTACATAATTAACTCACATTAATCTTCATAACAACACAGCTACTCCTCCACTTTACAGATGAGGATTATCAGACACAGAGATTTCAACTCATTTTTCCAAGGTCATAAGCTGCAATGTCATAGATCGACACATACTGAGGAAGTTTAGTTCCAGATTCTGTTTCCTTAACTTACCAAACTCTCAAATATAGAATACCAATATGTTAAAAAAAAAAAAAAAAAAAAAAAAAAAAAAAAAAATTGGTTTAGGGTGGTATAAAATACTTCTTAATAGTAAAGACCTGAGAACTTGAAACCGAGTGGTTGGAGGGGATGGCACTTTTATAGTCAGGGTTCGAGGCTTCCTAAGAAGCCAACTGACCACGGGTGTTCTCAGGTTTAGCACACTCAGCCAACAGCAGTGGACTCTCCCTTGAATATCTAAATAAATGAATTATTCAGAAGGAGGTTGTCAGTCAAGTGCAAGGAAGTCTTTACTTGGAAAGAATAGGGTTTAATTGAAACCCAAAGTGCCCCTTCACATCTGTTCCTTAAGCCCACCACTGAGAAGACCTGAGCCAGGTGTCCAGAAGACACTGAAACCATCTCATTTTATAACTGGGTGAGTTTTAATCCATGAAATATGTGAGGGATATGCATAAGGACTAAAAAATATTAGGACTGTGACTACAAATAACCACCCCAAATGCTTTTTGTACATGGCATGCTGGTTAGTCTATCAAGGGTGTAGTCTTATACAGTATGTCATTTTCATGGCGTTGATTTAGTTTCCTGTATAAAACTTTCAAGTTCCCTGGGCTGGGCTTTACAATCTGACCATGAGCTTCCCCAGACATATTATGATATATTAGCATGTCTTTTTCATTCAATTTTCCCTTTGTACAAATAGACAATTCTTTTTAAATCGATTGTTATAATACTAGGTATTATGACTCCATATAAACATCGAAAAGATGGCATCATTTAGAGGAAGAACCAATTACCCTTGATTCATAATCTACTTCTTAATGTAACTCTAATTTTATCTATAGATTTGGGGTCACATTTACTTCTAATTTCCCCTAATGAGGTAGTTCTCAACCTTCCTAATGCCACAGCCCTTTAATACAGTTCCTGTGGGTGTGACCACTGCCTTAAGGTCTTTTGTCAGTAGAGCCCTGGCAATATGTGCCTACTGACTCCTTCCACTCACCAACCACACTCTCTCCACCAGCCCCACCTGAGTCTCCAGCATTTCAGACTAAATGTTAGATGTTTTATTGCACAAATTCTGTCTATGAAACAGTTAGAGAATATAAGGCACTCAAAATAAGCCACAATTAATGTTCTTCAGCTAAGTTTGTGGTCTCTAATTCTCTCCACCTACATCCATATAGTGAATTGAGTGGGATGTCTCAATATTTTGCTCTTTCAAAATTAGTCCTGGCTTGCCTGCCCACCTATATACGACAAAAACAGTTTTCTAGTCCACTTTGAAGCTTATCGATAAAAAACACTGGGGCCCTTTCCAACCAGATTTTTTTCTACCCTTCATTCATTCTTCAACAAATATACATTAGATGCCTCTCTATGCTAGGCCACAGACTAGGTTCTTAATTTAACAGCACATCATCCTGACCTTTGAGGAAATCACAATAGACTAGAGGTAGAGATAAAATAATTACTTGCAATAGAGAAAAAATATAGAATACTTTGCAAAGACCAAAATAAAGGACTACACAGTAGAAGCTCCATACATCAACCACCTCTTTAAGTTGACCTAATTTTCACAGACTGGAAGTGTGTGTACCACATGTACCTTACAGCACAGTAGACCTAGTTCAATATATTGACCACCTCAGCATGTAGAACAGTTTGTTATAGTCCTCGGGGTGGTTGACTTACAGAGGTTCTATTGTGTTTAGACCAAGGGGGTCACAGAAACATCTGACAAAATGTCAATAGACTAAAATTTGAGGGATGATATCCTCACTACAACAGCAAAACAGAATCAGGCTTCCCAACTTTCCCCAGGTCACACAGATTGTGTTAATATAAATCCCAACTCAGCATGGAGACTCTACCTTTTTAAATGTTAGCCCTGTTTTCTAAGGAAATTGTAATCAACCAAAATATTACCCAGGTTTAAAAACAAGGTTGTAAGTTAACTTTAGAATGTGTACTAGTGTTTCTTTTAATTTGCTGACCTATTGGGGAACCTATAGAATTCATCTATCTTAAATAATGTTACCACCATCATTGTTTAGGATGATGTGAAAATACAAGCTAAATATTAAAGTGGCTTTTAATTTAAAGTACTATGAAATATTGGAAATCCTCATATATGTAGTTAGTATATATTTTTAAAGTATAATTATTACTAGGACTTGATGTTTATATTAATTAAACAGGTTATTATGTTGTCAGGAAAAGGTCAGCAGAATCTTAAGACATTACACTTAGCGTTTGAAATATAAGTACTTGGAAACTATTTAAATTATCAGAAGGGGAATGTGGTATATAGACCACTTTTTAATGTCTATAACTGGGGAGCTTATGCAAATACAAATTTCTGATCCCTACATGAGATATCAGGCAAAGCCTGTCTGTGTAAGTAGAGAGAATCTGTATGTCACAAGCTTCTTAGATGATTGTTATGCATAGTAGTAAAGTTCGAAAACTGTGATTTCAGTGTGTTTTTCAACAAATTGATAATATTTACAGGTTAGCAAATGAATTGGAACAGATTTCAGATTACAAATATTCATAAATTTTCAAAATAATTTTCCTAATATCTTAATAGTAATAGCTCACTACCTCCTAAGTAATAATAGTTCACTACCTCCTAAGTTCACTACCATAAAATACACATAAAATGTGTTTATGTGTATTTAGACATAATTCTGGTTTCTATATAAATACCTGTGAGTAAATAAACCATGTGAACAGCCTGTACATGCACACAATTCTTAGACACAAAAATTTAGAAACCAAAAGTTGCTATTGTCTGTTCATGTCAGTCATTTGATACTTGTATTTATCAATATTTTTGTCAGTTTTTAAAGAACCACATTGTGATTTTATATTTATGTTCTTCTTCTTGGGGATGGAGACAAGATGGCCAACTGCAGCCAGCTTTCAGCAGAGTCTGTCTTCCAGGGGGAGAAATAATGGCCAGAAATAATTCAGTAAAGTTGAAGATCAGGAGCTGAGCTGAAAGAGAGGATTGATATATTTGCATGACCCAGCTGCAACAAGCTGGGACTCCAAGGAAACAAATTTCAGGTATAAAACCCATCTCAAAGAGGATGGGAATCCTTCCTTTCTCCCTCCTCCCCAGGAGAGCAGCTTGAGGCAAGTAGAGAACAGAGGATCTTTTGGTTCACCAAAGAGAAGAGAATGACTGAAGGCCGGGATTCCCTCCACAGAGAGAAACCACTACAAGTCCAGGCAGTCTCTTGCCTGGGCCAAAAGTTGATCTAATATTCTCCCTACTTTCCCGAACTCCCAATCCACCCCTCCCCCTCTCCTGGCAGTCTGGAAGACCACCCCTGCAAAATATGGAGCTTTTGGCAGATTTTTGATAGGGTGGGGCACCTCATGAGCTATGAGACAGTTACGCTGAACCTATAACTTTAATAGAGACAAGGAGTCACAAGGCGAGACATACTTGCCCCTTGTTGGAAAGAGAATAGCTCAGGTCCTGTGCTACCGACCACTGGGGACTGACCCACAGGCTTCCCTCGATGGATCAGCTCCCTGCCAGGCTCCTTTGCCTGTGGCTGTTGACTCCCACCATGCTCCTTGACACCCACGGCTGGCAACTCCCACCTGGCTCCTGCAAGCCACGGCTCCCTCAACCCACAGCCCTCAGGCAGAGGCCAGCAACTTTCACCTGGCTCCTGTGACCCATGCAGCCCATGGTGGCAGACTCTGCCCTCCAGCTCCCCATCCAGCCCCTGTGACCCACGGCTTCTGCAACCCACAGCCCACGCCCAGCAACTCCTGCCCCACTCCTGCAACTGGCAGGCTGAGGCGGTGGCGATTCCACCCTCCAGTTCCCCACCTGGCTCCTGTGACTCTAGCAGCCAGTAGCAATGCCCTCTAGCTTCCTGTAGGCTCCTGTGACCTGCATACATAAGTACCCCAGACTGATGGCACCACCCCTGACAATGGCAGTGCTGCCCCTGACAATGGTGGCAGCTCTACAATCCCTTCCACTGGTGTCAAATTGAGCTTCCAGTGGACCCCCACAGCCTAGATGCTGAAGACCTTTTGAACTCTCCCACCTGATCAGTGTTTGTGTCCACTGGGACAATTGATTTGGAACTCTTGACCTGGGCCCATCACAGGGACCCACCAAGGTTGCACCCTGGTTGTGTTATTGTGGGAGTGTGGGATTCTCCCCTTCCAGTTGTTGCCTGGAACGGGGGTGGGGGGTCTTAGTTGCATATATATCTCCACAGCTGATATTTCAGCCCAAAGCCACTGATTTACTAGGATTGGACAGAGACTAGCTGAATACCAGTCAGCACCATCTAGCCCCACCACACCAAGCAGGTGCCCAGAGTTTCAGGCAGTATTTCTGAATGGGACTTTGTAAAACTCTAAGGGAAAAGCCACAATCGCCAGTCCCAGTTCTTTGGTAAAGGGTTGGTTAATTATAACTCCAGGAGCCCTCAATTCAATTTCACCTTGCCAGCTTCTCTAGCCAAATGGTGAACAATAATCATGGGCAGAATCAGTGGAAAAACTCTGGCAACATGAGCAATCAGAGTAGATCAACTCCCCAAGGGAAAGAGACACAACAGAAGATCCCATTCATAAACAAATGGTTGAGGTGTCAGAAATTGAATTCAGAATTTGGAATGCAAATAAGATTAATGGAAGGGACATAAAGATGGAAGTAGAAATTCAAGGAGCAACTCAAAAGTTGTCTCAAGAATTCAATAAATTCAAAGACAAAATCACCAAAGAGGTTGACACATTGAGGCAAGAACTTGTAGCCCTCGAAGATCTGAAAAATACAGTAGAATCCCCAAGTAAAAGAATAAAGCAGGCAGAAGAAAGGATCTCTGACATTGAGGACAAGGCTTTTGAATGCTCCCAAATGCTCAAAGAGGAAGAGAAATGGAGAGCAAAAATGGATTATTTCCTGAGAGAATTGTGGGACCACTCCAAAAGAGCAAACATTCACCTGATAGGAATGCCTGAGGGGAGAACAGGATGGTCTGAAAGGCACAGATACTCTACTCTAAGAGATAATTGAGGAGAACTTCCCAAGCATTGCAAGAGATACTGAAATTCAGATAGCAGAAAGTTTCAGACCCCCATCACAACTCAATCCAAATAAACCATCTTCTGGACACATTGTAATTAACTTCACCAAAGTTAATATGAAAGAGAATATCCTGCATGTAGCCAGATGTAAAAAAAATCATACCTTACAAGGGGAAGAGTATTAGAATGACTGCAGATCTCCCTGCTGAAACTTTCCAAACCAGAAGAGGATGGTCATTGACCATCAATCTCCTAAAATAAAATAATTTTAGCCCAGGATCCTGTACCCAGCTAAATTGAGCTTTATTTATGATGTAGAAGTTAAATACTTTAATGACATACACACATTGAAGAAATTTGCCATAACCAAACCATCTCTTCAGGATAACCTCAGACCCATCCTCCATAATGACCAGCACAATGTTCTACCACCAAAGTAAATTCATTCTGAAATTCTTGACAAAACCCGATTTCCACAGTGATGAAAAGATTCAAAATGTCCACTGGACTTTTGAAAAACTTGACACCCAAAATACTACAGGCTTATCAATACTCTTGATTAATGTGAACAGCTTAAACTGTCCTCTTTAGAGGCACAGGTTAGCTGACTGGATACAAAAACTCAGGTCAGATATCTGCTGCATACAAGAATCTCATATTACCTTAAAGGATAAAAATAGACTCAGGTTGAAGGAATGAACATCTGTAATCCAAGCAAACAGAAATCAGAGAAAAGCAGGGGTAGAAATTTTATTTGCAGATACACTAGGCTTTAAATCTACAAAAGTAAGGAAAGACAAGGATGGTCACTTCATATTTGTTAAGGGAAACACTCAACATGATGAGATGTCAATTATTAACATTTATGTGCCCAATCAGAATGTTTCTCAATTTATAAGGGAGACCCTAACAGACATGAGCAATTTAATATATTCCAGCACCATAACAGTTGGAGATTTTAACACCCCCTTGGC
>CAUYPK010098596.1:0-11907 GCA_963574355.1 Loris lydekkerianus | reverse complement strand
ATCCTTGGGGGAGTTGATCTACTCTGATTATTCATATTGCCAGAGTTTTTTTGTTGATTTCGCTTCATGATTGCTTTTCACCGTTGCCTCTGGCTGTCCTCAAGGTTGGGAAGGTGTCTCTCCAAGATTAGACCCCAGCGGGATCACTCTATTGTTGCTGGATCTTTGTAGGGAGTAACCCTGTGTAGTTCCTCTGGGGCTGCTGTAGTTAGGTAGTTCTGGTTGTGGAAGCAGCTCCGGTGTGCGACACGCCCGGATTCAGCAACAGGGCTGGTTGAGGTACGCACGGTTCTCTGTGCCTGGTGCCCAGTGACTTTGCCACAGAGAACCCAAGGCTCTAGCAGTCTCTGGGCAGGAGGAGGCCTCTGCGCTGAGGCAGGGAGGGCTTCAGAGGGCACGCAGCTACCAGAGTCCCTGGTCAGATGGATGAGCTAGTGTGGAGCCTGGAGGACACAGGAGGGGGGACGCAGAGATGCGTGGCTCCCGCAGTTCCTGGTCAGGGAATGCAGAGCCCCGGTGGGTGCGGGTCACCGGTCAGGGGTAGCTGCACAGCTCTTATGGAGGTCTGGGCGGCGCCGAGCCCTGGAGTTTGAGGTTGCTATGAGCTGTGATGTCAGGGCACTCTACCCAAGGCAACAGCCCAAGGCTACAGTGTGCCAAAACTGTCTCACTCTGCGCCTAAGGATTAGGGCTGTGAGGCAGTTCAGTCCCCGCCTTTAAGCTGCTTAGTCACTAGGTTACTTTGACCCGCCTGTTCCTTGCTCTGGGACCCTGTGGGCAGAGCTTGCTGGAGCAGTTTTTTCACACAATGGCTTTCACTGAGGCCAGCTCAGTGGCTTATTTTGGGGCCCCGGACAATGCCCAAAGTTCTCCACACTTTTGCTCAAGCTCTCCCCAAGGCAGCTCAACTGAGCGCCAAGTCCAAGAACACCAAAAAAGTTCACAGGTAAGGCCTTTCCATTTTCAGTCTCACTGCTGCTTGTACTCACGTTTGCTGGCGTGATTAGGTTGATCAAACACACGCCGCCACTTGCCAGTTTTCCACTTTTTTTGTACTCCTCCTGGGGTCCAGAAGTCCCTTGCTGGCTCCCTGTATCCTCAAAGGGATGATCCTAGGCAGATCCCACCAGCCAGAGATGTCTGGAGTCTTGTCACCCCAGACTTGCCATGCCCAGTTGCAGGGAAGCTGTTACTCAGCCGCCATCTTTAATCGAATTAAATGATTTTAAAATGACTGAAATTCTCTCACTCTAACAAAATAATGGGCTAATTCAATGAAAAAAAATCCTCTTCTACAAATACCCTAAATGGTGTCTGAAGTATACCAAAAAGTTACTTTCTTCTAATGTAGGGCTAGGCTCACAAGAAACTTAAATTCTCAAGTGTTAGAATTAATGAAAAATAAGTATGTGGTTGATGGTTTGGCAAGTTGTGATCAGACCTAGTAATGGCTCAGACTTGAATTTTAAAGTGCCAGATTGGGAAAGGAAAAAAGACTTTAGGAATTTTGAGAAAGGAGTTGTTAAAAATGAGCTCTAATTAAAGCCATAGGTAGACATGCACAGGCATTGAACAGGGAGGTTAAGAAAAACAAAACTGCCCACTGTTGTATCCAAATACCAAGGATACATATTCTCTACTGAAGCTTTGGTAGGGTAAAACACCTTAGAAAAACTTGCACCACAGCCCTCAGCCTAATTCAGATTTGGAGTTGGATTTATGTCATTTTGGTGATCTACTTCCAGGCCAATACATATAAAAATTTCTTAGTAAGATGAGAACTCAAAACCCTGACAAAAGCAACACAAACCTATTCTGGAGAAACAATCCCACAATTACCATATAAGAAGTTTTGATAGGGATGAGCTTACAAGATAATTTTAGAAAATGCACAAGTAAAAAAAAGTCTACTCAGTAGAGTCAGTTGTTGGGAGTGCAGTCTGCAGACAGCTTTCTGCATGTACACACCCACACACACACATAGAGGCATATTAGGACAATGATCTGAAAAAGCCTATGGAATAAATACATTTTTAAATGGTTAAGAAATTATAAGAAAAAACAAGTTATTATGAAAAAGGTCTGGGCAGCTATGTAAAAGAACCAACTGGAACCAAGAAAAATGAAAAGTATATTCATTCAAATTAAAAGGCAATAAGTGGGTTATCAAGACTGAACACATTAACAAATTAATAGTAAGATCAGAAAAACTGCCCTGAATGCAGTCCAGAAAAAAATATAAGTTGAAATACAGAGACTCTTAAATTGAAAGAAAATTATCATACTCAACTATATCCTGTTTTCAGAAAACATACTTAAAACAAGATAAATGCCAAAACCTGAAATTAAATGGATGGAAATAATATCCCAGGCAACATTAATCATGAGAAAGCTGATATTAATTTCAGGCTTTAAGGTAAAGTCAATCTTAAGAACAAAAAGAGTCACCACACAATGTTCAAAAGAACAATCTCAAGGAAGAGCTGATAATTCTAAGCTTGTATTCCTCAACAAAACTTCACAATATAAAAATTAAAAAGTCTTGCAATAGGAAATGGACAAATCCACAATTGTTGAACATTTTTAACAAATCTCTCAGAAATTGATAGATTTGACAAAACAAAAACATATTAAACATTTAAAAGATTTGAACTTATCTAGCATGGAATCCAGTTCAATAATCAGACAATATATAATCTTTTTAAGCAAAAAAAAAAAAAAGGTAACCTGCATAAAAATTGGCCACAGACTAGGCCAAAAAGTTTCAAGATACACCAAGGAATCTATATAATTCTACTTTGCTCTCTGACACAAATGCAATACAATTACAAATCGTAAGTAAACAATCAAAAAAAGACCTTTCTCTTGAAATGGCTGGAGTAAGTTAAAATGGAAATTTGAAAGTATTTATCATTTGTTTGACAGTGAAAATATCACATATCAAAAATCACGGAATGCCACTAAAACAGTAACTAGAGAGAAATTTACAGTTTCAATTTCATACGCCGTATTTCTAGCAAATCTAAAATGCAAAAATTTATAAGATACAACACTGGTTTTTGTATCTCTAAGAAATAAAAGTGCTGCTAGTTAAATACGATATTCTGTTGACATTAAATGCATTTCTACTGCATAGATGCCACATTATAGAATTGATAAAATGTAGTATTATACAAGAGTAATAAATATTAAAAATCAATTAATTTAGTGCCCAACTTTTACTATCACAAGAGAGAAAGAAAACAAAGGACAAAAAAAAGGAAATGGAGAATGAATGAAAAAGAAGATATAAGTGCAAATACAGTAGAATTTTTTTTAATTTTTAGAAATTCTAAAAATCATTAGTTTTACAGATCATGAGAGAACCTTACAAACAAGTCTATTTCAATAAATCTAAAAACGGATGAAAATGGAAAATGTGAAAAAATATAATTTATCAAAATTTATTAAAGAAAAAATAGAATTTCAACATAGATGCATACCAAAGAAAAGGAGTCAGTAGTTAGAAAGATTATTTTAAGAAAAGAAACAAGCAAAATACAAATTCCTGAAGTTTTTTTCCTTTATAATCAAGCCATAATATAAAACCTCTGGTATTTGCAAATTATTTCAAAGTATAGAAAAAAATTGGAAACTTCCCTAATTACTTTGAATGTATAATCACGATATGCTAACTGGATATTACTAGTACTAGACAGGAAAATTGTAGGTGAATTTCATTTACAAATGTAAATACAAAAATATACAAATAAAACATTACAATATCAGATTTAGCAATGAATATGAATATGAAATTAATATGTCATCACCAACTAAGGTTTATGTCATGGACACAAATTTAGACTGAAATTTTTAAATATGATAATATAGTTCATTATTTTAACAGATAAAAAGTGAAATACCATATGATTATCTCAATAGAGACAAAGAAAGCATTTGAGAAAATTTATCATCCACTCAAGATAAAAATTCTTAGTAAACCAGGAATTTAAAGGTAACTTTCTTAACCTAATAAAAAATAGTTTTTTTCACTAAGAATGATGGAAAAATAAGTAATATTAAAATAGTACAAAGAGAGCTGTGTGCGGTGATATGTCCTAGCTACTCAGGAGGCTGAGGGGGAGGATCACTTTAGCTAGGAGTTCAAGGTCTATCTGGGCAATCTTAAAAAAAAAGTAAAGAGAGTTATCTTTAAAGTGAATGAAAACATGAGGATGCTCTCACGGAGTAGATTAATCTAACATTATTCTGGAGGTGTCAGCATGGCAATAAATTAAGAAAGTAAGCATCAGAGCAGAAGAAACAAAAACTGTCTTTATTCCCAGATGACATGATGTCTACATAAAAATTTTCAGAAAAATCTATTAAACCATAATAATTAATAAAAACTTTGATAAAATTGCTGGATATAAAAATTAGTATATAAGGCTGTGCATGGTGGCTCATGCCTGTAATCCTAACACTCTGGGAAGCCACAGCAGGTAGATTGTCTGAGGTCAGGATTTCAAGACTAGCTTGAGTCAGAGAGAGACCCTGTCTCTAAAACTAGCCGGGCATTGTGGTGGGTGCCTGTAGTCCCAGCTACTGGGGGGCTGAGACAAGAGGATCACTTGAACCCAAGGTTTGAGGTTGCTGTGAGCTATGATGCCACAGCACTCTACCGAGGGTAACAAAGTAAGACTCTGTCTCAAAAAAGTAAAAAATGTATATAAAAATCAACAGCATTACTGTGCATTAGATAAAAATAAAAATGAAATTATTAAAAACATTTAAAATAGCAAGAAAAACCATATGTTACTAAAGAATAAATCTAATAAGGTATTTGATTAATTGCCAAAAGTTGTAAGAACTAATTACAATTAGATTGGTTAGTTTTTTACAGAAAAAAATAGAAATTAATATCACATGCTACAAGTAGAATCTACATATGAATATACATCAAAATAAACATACTATCAATTTTTAAGATCTATCCGTATACCACTTAAAAGTATCTTCCAAACTCTTTAAGAAAGAGGAACCTAAAGTGGTACCTATTAGGAAGGGCAGGTAGCTAGGTGTTAATCCAGCCACTTTCATTAGGCACTCTTGCCTACCATGGGCCTAGCATACCACTGTCTTTCCCTCGTCCCTCCTACTCTCCTGATTACTGAGGAGCTTCTCATTGTCAAGGCCTCCCATGGACATCATCTTACATAATCACATCCAAACCAATTGGACTGGGTGTTGCCAGGTGTGCACACGAGACTCTGAATCATCAAGACCAGGTTGCATAATGCTCATTAGCTGCTGCTGAGGAAGTTGGAGGAATATATAGTATACTTTTTAGACAGTTCCATTCGAAATGTTCAGAATACAAAGGGATATGATTCACCTAATGGGAAATATGATTTATGTAAATTTCTCAGTAATGTCAGATAAATGAAGTATTACTGTAAACAATACCTGGCTTTAAATACTTATGAAGAATTACAATAAATGTATTTAAAAACAAAATATATATATATATTTATGGGCCTATTTTTCAAATTCCCTTCAGTTGATATTAACTTTGTGTTTATCTTTCACGTAATTTGGGGGTTTTTGTTGTTGAGACAGAGTTTCACTGTGTTGCCCTGGGTAGAATCCCATGGCATCACAGCTCACAGCAAACTCAAACTCCTGGGTGTGAGTGATCTTCTTGCCTCAGCCTCCCAAATAGCTAGGACTACAGGTGCCCGCCATCTCATTTTGCATGCTTGTTGCTCTGAGAAGCAGTATAAGCACAGACTCAAGTCAGAATACCTAGATTTGAATTGTCATACAGGTACCAACAATATGCCCTTCCTACCTGACCTCTCTGTGTTTATATCACCTCATCTATAAAATGAGAATTATAATAGCCCCTTCCTCCTACAGTCAGTGAGAAAATTAAGTGCAAGCACTAGAAACTGTCCCTTATTATAACATGATATATGCTGCTTTTGATTCTTCAATGGTTTCATAAACTGTATTTCCTTATGGCCAATTAAAACCTTTAGACAATGAATTAAATCTCTATAATGAACTTTGTAAATAATTATATAAATAATAAATAATAATGGATCCAAATTATTTCAATGTTTACGTAGTATGTATTTGAAGAGAAATTTTTTTCCTACTTATAATACAATTTGTCTACAATTTCCTAGCAATTTTACCACAGGAGGAATTTATGTTTGACAACAATGATTTGGGGACAATGTGAATAAACTTGATTATTGTAAATGGCTGTGCTCTTATTCAAGTGTATTTGAGTTCACAGCATCTGTATCTGACTAAACTCTTTGCTGAGTCACTCTTTCTTAGATGGAATGTTATATTTAGTAATGGATCGTTATTCTCCTTCCTTACCTAGGATTCTATCTTCCTGGCACAAATAAGGGCAAATGTGAAGAACTCTTCTGATGCATTATTTAGGAAATCTGAACCTGGAATTGGTTTATATTAAGTACAATTGAAATTAGACTAAAAGGATACAATGTCTGTGTAGGCAAGGTTTTCTGCAGAGGGAAAGAATTTCTTATTTTTAATCTCTTCCTATCATTTCAATAGTAATAGCACCTGATTTTTAGTCAGACTAAAAGATATTCATCCAACTCACTTGTTAATTCCTTTAACTCTCAATGATCTTTTGTGTGGTTCCTCATGTAGATATCAACTTAAGATTCAAAATAATGAATAAATTATTTTCCCTTTTGTTTTTGTAGATGATTTAGATGACATTTATTTACTTTTAAATCTACGGATTGAGATTTTAGATTTTTTTGGTGAAACATTCAAGGCAGTAAGGAATCAGGATAAGACAAGGGAAAGAACTAAGCCCAGACAGGGTTTCAGGAGGAGTTCGGAGCTTGAAGTGGGCTGCAATAGCAAAGTTCTCCCTTCCCATAGGGAAGGGGGTTGCGCTGTTAGTCAGTGGCTACCTACCTCCACCGGCCACTCCAGAGATGAGTTAACCATGTTGAAGACCTCGTCTTATTTCCTAGACCTTCTCAGTTCCAATCATCTTTGTCTTCATTTCCCCGGCTCTCCACTTAGCCATACAGAGCTAGCTCACCAATATGATTTCAAACTCTAAAATAATTGTCCCTGCCTACAGCTACCTTCCTGCCACTGTACTCTCCTTATTTTTTCTACTGAACCTTCCTTCACCTTCACAAAGACCTCTTGTCCCTCCTTTCACTACCACTTCCACAGCAGGCCTGGACTGCATGCCCAGCGTGTTGCTCAAGCTCTCACTGTGCATTCAAGCTACACTGCACTGTCGCCCACATTTCAGACCTGTGGTTTGTTTGCATAGACTGTTTCCCCCTAATGGAATGCCAGTTTCACGTTCTTGGCCTGACAAACTCCTACCCACCTTTGAAGAACGATGTAAAATGTCACTTCATCTAGAGTGTCTTCATTTCTCTTAGCCATGGGAGGGTGGTTGCAGTGGGCATTTGTTTGGGGGTCTTCTCATCATCCCTTACCTTTCTCACCACCCAAATTTCCTTTTGAGGAATTAGACCTTCCCAAATCTATAGACTTTTATAGGAATATAATGAAAAGCCCTGTCATCCCCAACTAGGACTATCAGACTCATTCTCCATGGAGCCTGGAGTGGAGAGAGAAAAGTCTAAAAGGATTGAGTTCCAGTCTGTCCCAGGAGCAGGATCTGCCTCTCCACCACTTGGAAAGGCTTGGTTCTTGCTGTCCCCACTTATTTCATAAACATTTGACCGTCTCCCAATAATTTCCTTTTGCTTAAATCAATCAGATCAGGTTTCTGTTGTTTGAAAGCAGAGATTCCTTCTGTGCTCCCACAGTCCTTTATAGTATAGTACCTACCAGGTGGCATTGCGATTTTCTGTAAACAAGTCTGCCTCCACTGCCAGGCTCAGACAGTGTCTTGGTCATCTTATTAATCACAATATCTAGTGTTGTTGTCTACCTTGTGGTAGGTACTCAATTAACTACTGATTGAGTGAACATGTGAAAGAATGAATGACAAAGAACAAGTTTCTTTTTCCTTAAGATCTGAAAAAAGCAAGTAGGTCCTTTGTGTTCCAAAGACTTGCTTTTAGTCAAATTTTTGATGAACCCCATAATGACAAGTGGTATGGATTAAAGACTAGACTTGATCGGGAAAATTTATAACTGAAGAGTCAGCAAGAAAAAAGCATCAATCCTTAGTTCTCCTGTTATCCCACAGAGAGCTGAGCTGGGTCCAGGAATTGCTGGACACCTGGAAAGTCTACCTGCTACACTGTCTATTTGTAGTATAATCATGAGAAAGAGGTCTTGTCAAAGGTGGGCTACTTATGCCTCAATTGTCTGAGAAAGTCAGATGTCCAGCACCTAGAAAACTTGGGGGCTCATGGGAAATTACAATCCCTCTTGCATTTAGGTGGTAGCCCTTGATCTGATGGGAAGTGGAGTTTGGGTGCATCTTTCCCACAGGGAGAAGCAGCAATTTGCTTTCCATGCAATCCAGAGACATTAGTTTCCTGAAGCTGCCATAATATAGTATCATAGACTGAAGGGGTTAAACAACAGAAATTATTGATTTTCTCACAGTTCTGGAACCCAGAAGTCTTAAGATCAAGGTGTTGGCAAGGTTGGTTCCATTCTCCTTGGCGTGTACATAGAGAAGCCGCAGACACTTGTCCTTCGTCCTCACCTGCTCTTTTCTCTGTGCATGTGATCCCTGTTGTCTCTTCCCCTTCTTAAAGGACACCAGACATCTTGGATTAGGGATCTACCCTAATGGCCTCATTTTAACTTACTTACCTCTGTAAAGACCTTATCTCCAAATAAGGTTATATTCTGATAAGGTTACATTCTGAGATATTCGGGGTTGGGACCTCCACAAGTGAATTTTGGGGGATCACAATTCATCCCCTAACAACATTCAAGTTAGATAAGGAATAATGCTGGAGCATTTTCATGAATTGCTGGCACCTTAAGTGGTGCTCTGGTGTGTCTACTCCACCCTCTTATATTCCTGAGGCTTGTCTGCAACACTCTTATCAAATGAGTCTAGAGCTCCTGTCAGAGGAGAACAAGCCTGGATGAGCTGCCCATTCAGAGGACTCCAGACTCAGGAAGGCCCTTTACATCAAATCTAGATGGTCACCTCGAACCATGTCCTGACTGTGCTTTCCCCAAATTCAGAAATTGTTTTTTAAAAAAGAAAGAAATCGGGGAGAAGGGAGGGGATCAATTTATAACTATTAGGTATGGTACACACTGGGTGGGGGGCATTCTTATAACCTTGACTCAATTTGTGCAAAAAATAAAGTATGTAAACAAAACATGTGTACCCCAATATTCTGAAATTTAAAAAAGAAATTAAACATCAAGATAACTTTATCTGATAAGCCATCTAAGAGCAAAGAAAATTTATGTTTCAATATATTGAGGAAGACAAAAATAATTACAAATAAAAGTAAAAGTCATGGGTAGAAATTTGCAGTGGTAAATCCCTTCTCATATGCATATACATGCAAAGTCAGCCTTTCAAAATTCATTCTCACTTATTGAAAGCATGTTAATACAAGAAATTACTATTCCATACACAAATGAGTAGGCTTTTCCCATTATTTCCCCCCCTTCAATCATGATTATAGATAACATGTAACTCAAAGCAGAAATGATTATATATGCTAAAAGTGTCCAGTTTTACTATTTTGATTGGATAACTTGAAGTACTCAAAATAACTTTGAATTGGCTTTTAAGTTAAATATTTTTGTTTTTATTTAATTTTAATTGTCTAAGTTTTTAATATTTAATGTTTAAATATATCTTTTTTTAATTTAAAAAGGAAAGTGGGCAACTCTGATAGCTTGCCAGGAAAAAGAAAAACAAGAGCCACTCATTCTTTGCGGTCTTGTTAAAAAGGTATTAAACCAACAGTGCCTTTCCTTTGAAATGGCTTCAAGTGTGGTTTACCTAATGTGAGATTTCACTAACTGTCGTAATGGACATCCAGGGGCGCGATGATAATGTAGAAGACTGTGTGTGTGTGTGTGTGTGTGTCTGTGTGTGTGTGTCTGTGTATTGGGATAGGGGATGCAGCTATAACTCAGACTCTTCCTCCATATAGCTTTCCCCATCTATAGACGGATAATAATGTTTTGGAAATTGTGAAGTATTACATAAATGTTTAGAAAATATCATTGTAGCGGGTAAAATTTTATTTCTTATTTATCTTAAATCCTGAAAAATGATTCTGAGTTCTCATACTACAAAAGCAGTGTTGGTATTCTCTCTCCCTGTGCCTTCTCCAAGGTTTTAGAAAGGTTCTAGGGAGAGGGGGAAGCCTCAAGCAGAGAAAAATTAAGAAGATTAGAGATGCCTATTGCCCATGTCCTCACATTCTTCTGCAGTCTTACGGTTCTTATGTGTAGGCTCTGTGCTCACGCAAGGAGAGCCTGGTGCCTCAGATCCTGACCCCAGGGTACACCAGGCAACCCCTGCCTTCTGCTGGCAAAATCTTGCATCCCTGTCCTAGTCTGGAAATATCTGTCTTTCTGCTACCATTAGAGCTCTCTCTCCTCTCTCCCCCCCAAATCCTTTCACAGAAGACAGGAAGAGGTACTTATACATGCACCTCCTCCTTTCTAACCTATTCTTGAGCTAAGGAACAACATCAAGGGAACTCCCTGAAATGAAAATCTAAAAAAAAAAAAAAAAGTAGAACCAAACACAAACCAGCACATTATGTCAGCCCATTATTTTTAAAATATATAACATGAAAGTAAAATTGTTTTATCTTTCTTGTTTATCCATATATAATAAAAATGCAAGCAAAGAAAAATTTCACAGATGAAGGAGAGCAGCTATTTAAGATGGGCACCAAGATTCTCCAGCAGTCTAAAAGCCAACAACAAAAGGCGAAGTAAGTCTTTCCCCATTACCTTGGCTAAATCAAAGCCCAGGTTAAGAGAAAAAAGCAACCCACCATCTACTTTATCATTAAAGGCTAATTGGGATAACATATTAGCTTATTTTTGTCCATAAGCTTTTGTTTTTAAAAGGATCAAATCATATTTAAAGAATCCCATAAATTATCACCCTCAACAGACAAGAATTGCAAATGTGACTGGGGTCCCTAAAGAATCAAGCCACTGATCTACATACCTCAGGCTTTAACTCATTAGGTATTTTAAATAAAATGAAATGAAATGTGTCATTTGAGTTAGAGCAGTTGATGTTTTAGAATATTTTATTCTGCCTAACAGAGCATTTGTACAGTACCTTATGGTTTTCAAAGCACTTTCACTCATGGGATTCCATTTTCTTTCACAACACTCTTAAGGAGTCCCCCCTCCCCCCTTTAGAACATAGGGAACAGAAATTCAAATATGTTACTGTCAGTTGACCACAGATATAAAACTGGGAAGCAATCAGGCTGGGCCACATAGTTTTACTCTGTGCCTGTTCTCTCTTCACTCAACTACCTTGTCTGACGGAGAAGCAGAAATACCTTCTGTCCGTGCTCCCCCAGTGGAGGGTCACGACTTGAGGTTGCCCCTCAAGGCTCTAGCTGAAACCTTGGAATCAAATCCATAGCTCTATCATTTATGTCTGTGTTGTCTTGAGTAAGTGACTAATCCTGTCTGTGGCTTGGATAATATAGTCAAGTTCTTAGAATACTTCCTCTTTGCCTACTCACCCTGGCAGTAGAGGCCCATCCATGTCTATGGTGAATGTATCCTGCTTTGTGAGCTTTCTTACTCTGTAAGCCTTTTTCTTCCTCAGTAAACTTTGTTTCACTCTTGCCTTTAAAAAAAAAGAAGAAAAAAAAAAAAAAAAAAAAAAAAAAAACAGTGCCGGCGATCTGGTAACCAGGCGACCCGGGTCTGCTATTTTTATCACTAGCTTACGAATTGGTTAAGTGG
>CAUYPK010098595.1:0-27676 GCA_963574355.1 Loris lydekkerianus | reverse complement strand
GGCAGGGCCCAACAATTCCCTCTTTTGTTTTTTGTATGGCGGAAAAACATAGCCCCTGTCTTAGGTTGCCTGCTCTTGCAGTTTCAGTCTTACCCGTCATGGGGATACAAACATCAATGGTTTGGTCCCTGTCTTAGGTTTACTGAACGCAAAGTGATCTTACCCGTCTTTAGGTACTATGAATGTAATCCACCATGCGGCCTTTCCATATCCTGTCTTAGGTTGTCCCAGTTTTGGGAATCTTACCCGTCATTGGTGCTATGGAGGGCGGTGAAGAATAATAGTTAGATTCTTGGTTAATGAGCTGGTGATATCAAACCTTGACCTGATTTAACTGCCTCTAACCTTTTTTAAGGATACAGGGCCCAAAGGTGAAGGGTAAATAAGGGTAGCAAGGGAAGAAGGTAGAGTAAAAAATCATGTAGGCCTGTCCACAGGGGATTTTCTAAAATTTCTTTTCTTCTCTTTTCTAGATCTTCTTGGAGTGTTTTGACCTTGTTTTGCACGATCTCAGATCTGTTGGCATAAAAGTAGCACTTCTCCTGAAAAAATAAACAGATCCCTCCCTTTTTGGCAGTTAATAGGTCTAATCCCCTTCTTGTTGTGGCAAGTATATAAAGTCTCTTGCCAAAACCCAAATGGGTTTTTCTTGTTTTCTTTCCTTCCTTTTTTTTTTTTTTTTTCAATTGTTAAATAATAGCAGTGTAGATTAGTGCAATCGCCTGTACCCTTTCTAACATGCACCCTAGATGTGGCCCCACCCATTACTCTCCCTCCACCAAAATCTCCCCCCTCCCTTCCCCTTCCTGGACCCTTTCCCCATAGTCTTGCGATATAGTTGGGTTATAGCCTTCATGTGAAAGCTATAATTTAGCTTCATAGCAGGGCTGGGTACATTGAAGATCATTAAATATTGTCTTGTGAAAGGAGAATAAGATAACCAAATCTTAGGGAGCACAGTATGTTTGTGTTTTTGTATTAAATAATATTACCCATTAGAATGGATAGAATATTTCACTAGGTAAATAATACATGTGATCAAATGTCATAGGAACACAAGATATCTAAGGAATTTTAGATGAGAGAGGAATCTTCAAACATGCTGTTGTATCGAGTTTGAACTATTTTTTCTATTTACACTTCTAAAACCATCCTTAAAAGATTATCTAGGAAACACTACAGTGAATTTTACAGCTGAAACAACTTCTTGTTTTCTCTAATCTTTTCTGTCCATCTAAACTCTAGGTATACACTGCTTCAAATACTGGATGTTTCTCTATTGCCCAGATTTACAAAATATATATATAATGTCTTTTTTTTTTTTTTTCTGAATGCTTCAAGCTTCCCAAGTGCTTTAAAAGATTGACTCATTTAATCCTCCTAATAACCTTATAGTAGAGTTACAAGTATTATTATTTCCTTTTGCCAAAGAAGGAACCTGATAAGTAGATAAGTAACTTGGCCACAGCCACACAAATAGTAAGTAGTTGCTCCACATTTCCAGGATAGTCAGGCTGGCTCTAACGGGGAAATGTTTTCCCCAAAGGGCTCTGTTACCTCACGAGTTCTGTTAGGACCATGTGTATCACTCACTGCAGGCAGAATAAATAAAATTAATACACAGCTTGAGTCTGTAAGACAAGAAGTTCATATTTTTTTAGGAACACAGTAGAACTTAAACTACAAAATGAGTGTTTTCTAAAAAGTACTTGATTTCGAGTCTGTAGCTTTATCTCAATGAACCTTGAGTTTACTACATTATTTGTGAAATGTATATTTTGCTACTAGGACAAGTTTAAAATTCCAACGAAAAAATCAAAATAACAAGAAGTTGTATAAAACAAATATGTACAATATTATCTGTCAATTTTTACAATTTTTAAATGATAAAAGTAAAACAATATTATTATTTCTTATCTCCCCCTCTCTCTCTAACTATACAGTAGCTGGCTGCTGATAGGGCTCTCACTTTTGGAATCAAGGCATGATTGATTTGAATATATTTTGATGGTGCCTCAGATAAGACTAATTCTCTGATAATGAAAATTTTCCAAAATTTATCATTAAAGATACACACAATACTATTGTTTATTTCTCAAAAATTCATCATTAAAGATATCCACAATACTATTGCTAGAGGAACAAGCACTTTACCCACTAAGAAAACTGTTCATCCTCAGTGGTCACCAGTTTTATTGCCTTTTTATTTTGTAAGTTATTTTCAGTCATCCTTTTCATTTTCTCTGCCTCTATCTCATTCTGAGACGCTAACAGTTGGTTAAGAGCTTAAGCTGTGAGTCTTATTTTGGTTTCCTATTGCTTCTGTAACAAACTACCACTTTAGTGGCTTAACACAAGTTTATTTTCTGTTCAAAATCAAGGTGAAGTTCTGAAATCAGTGTGTAGGCATGGCTACTTTCCTCTGAAGATGCTAGGAGTGAATCTTTTTTCTTGCCTTTTCCAGTTTCTAGAGGCCTTCCACATCCCTTGGCTCATGGCCCCATCCTCCATCTTTAGTGTTTATCATTTTAATTTCTTCTTGTTATCATTGCTTCTTTTCTTTTACTCTGTTTCTATCTCCTTCCTTCCCTTGTATGAACCTAGCAATTATATTGAGCCCACCTAGATAATCCAAGATGATCTTTCCATGCCAAGATCATTAACTTAATCACATCTGCAAAGTCTTTTAGCATGGAAAGTAATACATTCATTGATTTGGGGATGAGAAAGATGGCCATAAGGGAGCCATTATTCTGTGTAGCACAGGATCAGATAGCCTGAATTACAATCTTGTTTTTTTTTTTTTTTTTTCCTTTTATGGTGAATTATTTAACCTCGCCAAATCTAAATTTTTCTATCTGAGAAACAGGGCTCTGGGTGGTGCCTGTGGCTCAGTGGGTGGGGCACCATCCCACATACCAAGGGTGGTGGGTTCAAACACGGCCCCAGCAAAACTGCAACAAAAAAATAGCCAGGCATTGTGGTGGGTGCCTATAGTCCCAGCTACTCAGGAGGTTGAGGCAAGAGAATCGCCTAAGCTCAGGAGTTGGAGGTGGCTATGAGCTATGTGACGCCATGACCCTCTACTAAGGGCAATAAAGTGAGACTCTGTCTCTACAAAAAAAATAGTAATTATGATAAAATAAAAATAAAATATAAAAAAAAAGAAACAGGGCTCATAAGAATATCTAATATGGTTGCAGTGAGGATTAGCTAAGGTTGTACTGTATATACAGATCGTTACAATGTCTATCGTAGTAGAGTAAGTTCTTAATAAATTTTAGCTCTTATTATTTTCATTAACCTCATCTGATACAAACAAATTCATGGTAATCAAGATCATAGAAATAAATGGCTAAATTTAGAAAATCCACATATCAAAGAAATGCAATTTTAGGATTAACAGCACTATTATTTAGGTAAATTAAAAAATGAAGGCAAGATATAATAAGATAGTGATTTGATAGACACAATTTCCAAAAAAGAAAATAGCAGAGATCAATCAGGTATGTTTGTGAGATAAAGTTCCTTCAATTAAATCCTTGCTACTCAAAGTGTAGCAAGTGGACCTGCTGCAACAGCATCATCTGGCAGCCTGCTGTGGAGAATCTCAAGTCCCTCTCCAAACCGTCCTATGGGAATCAGAATGCTCTTATCATTCCTCAGGTGATTTGTATGCATGTTAAAGTCTGAGAAGCACTACCTTGGATGGTGATTCAGAGTGTGAGTGCTTTGCCCAGGTGCCCTAGTTTGCCTCCAGTAATGTCCTTTCTCTGCATTCATGACTAGAAACCACCAAATTATCTATCCGTTGACATTTTCTTTACATAAGTCAATACCTTCCAAAGAGAATGTTCATTGCAGTTTCCCCTTGAGAAGCCTTAGCATGAGTAAGTGCTGATTATCATGTGTGACTTGAGGTTTAATTATCAGTGCAGTTTCTTAAAAGTTATTCCATTCTAAGCTGGTGAAGAAAGGACAAGTCTTGCCTTGCAGGGGTCTAGAAATAACAATTGCAAAGATACCTCCTTCGCGTCTTAGTTGCTTCGCTGAATTCTTTTTTTTTTTTTTTTAAGAGACAGAGTCTCACTTTTTCGCCCTCGGTAGAGTGATGTGGCATCACAGCTCACAGCAACCTACAGCTCTTGGGCTTAGGTGATTCTCTTGCCTCAGCCTCCCAAGTATGTGGGATTACACATACCCACTACAATGCCCAGCTATGTTTTTGTTGTAGTTTAGCTGGGACTAGGCTCAAACCCACCACCCTTGGTATATGGGGCCAGTGCCCCACTCACTGAGCCACAGGCACCCCCCCATGTTGAAGTCTATTATTACTTTAAAATTGTCAAAGCAAAATCTATGATAATTCAGTGAAAATTAATTAGTTAAATTAATCATTTATAAAATTAAACACTAAATTTTCTTTGGGAAATAAAAAGAAATCTTATGAAATATATTTTTTCATATGGAACTATAATCACTGGAGTATTTTTTTTTTAATAAGACCAAATATCCAAGCATAAATTAAATTTCTTTAATGGAATACGCCCACCATCATAAAAAATTAAGTACTTCGCAATTCTATACTTGTATTCTATGAGGGTAGAGTCAAGATAAAAATTCTTAGAAATACTAAAACATTGACAATAATTTGGTGAATTATGAAATGTGAACATTTCTTCAATATATACTTATTGAATAGATATTATGTGGAAGGCCTTGTACTATTCACACTTCGTTCAAAAGCGGGATTTTCTAAAGAACCTTAGCAAAGGAGTCTGTTCATAGGACAAAGTTAAGTTCTCACCTTAATACTTGAGAATACTATCTTAAAAGAGTCTTCTTAGCCTGTTAGAAGAGGAATGGAAAGTTAGAATATTATTGAAGTTTCAGGCTCTGATTTACAGAGAGATTTTAATTCAGATGAGGTGGAAAAATTGAATAGGAATTGTGAGATAATAGTTTATATCCATGTCCTGTATATCAGGTTTTGAAGTGAGGGTTAACAAAGAGTCTTGACAACTAAGTAGTCATATCATGCTGTCTATTGATAATTCTAATGGTCTTTAGTTCATTTAAACGGCTTTTCCAGGAAGCTTGTAAATGAACAATAAAGTTACTTGCAACGTGGGAAGGAGTTTCCTGGAATAGTAAACTTAGGTTGATGAAGACAGTTGAATAGTTAAGTGACAGAGGTGAAGACAGCCTAATGGGAGAGTCAAGTTATGTTAATGCAGAGAATAAACTGTGTGAGTATATGGTTTCATCTTTCATTTTAGTAATTTAAAGATGAATGGGATACAGTCACTATAATAAGATATATTTAATGTAACATAATATGGAAGTTTTCACTAAATACAAAAATAGACTTGTATTGATTATAAAATACATGGTTATTGAAAAAAAAGAGAAAAGTAAAAACAAGAAAATAAAAAATCACCAAATTACACCCAAAGATAGAGCATTCCTAACATTTTGACATGTTTATATGTTATGTTCATATGTGTTTAGTTTACATGCATAGATAATATATGCCTATGATAAAGTACACATATTTTTGTCATTAAAAATTGGGTTGGTATATCAATACTCTGTAGCCAGCTTTATTTTATTTTATATTTTTGAGACAGAGGTGCACTCTATTGCCCAGGCTAGAGCTCTGTGGTATCTATTCTAGCTCACAGCAACCTCAAGCTTCTGGGCTCAATTGATCCTTCTGCCTTGGCTTCCCAAGAAGGTGGGACTACAGTGCCTCCCCTATACCTGGCTCATTTTTCTATTTTTAGTAGAGACAGGGTATCACTCTTTCTCAGGAGAGTTTCCAACTCCTGAGCTCAAGTGATTCTCCCGCCTTGATCTCCCAGAGTGCTAGAATTACAGGCGTGAGGCACCACGCCCAGCTCACCAACTTTATTCTTCACACAATTCAAAAGGTTATGAGTATTTTTTAATATTATTCCATATTATTAAAAAGCTTCTCTTTCTCTTGAGGAGTGACATTATGTATATTTATTTATTATCTATTATTACATATTACATTACATATGTTGTGTGCATGTGTAAAACTTATTTAACCATGACATTGGTTGTTTAGTTAATTTTTAACCTTTCACTACAAGATGTGATATCCTCATCAATGATATCCTTATCAACTGAATGAAAGAATGCTTTAAAAAATAGTTCCAATGTGGTCATTCAACATCTAGAAACATTTTAAAGGAAATACAAACACATAATACAATACAATACAATATCTCCATATGTGTGTGTTTGTATTTCCTTTAAAATGTTTAAAATGTTTCTAGATGTTTAATATTTCCTTTTTAATGAATTTCAAATAGATAATGATGTGGTGAAACCTAAAGACTAAGAAAACATTTTTGCTAATACTACAATCTGAAGGACCTTTTCTCAAAGGTAAAGAGAATACTTAATTTATGAAATTATTTTGAAAGTGTTTGGGTGAGTACTTCTTAGCATCTTCAGTCAATAATGGCAGAAATAAAATAAATTAAAATTTCACTATTGGTTGAACTTAGACAAAAAGCTGAATATAATAATGGATTTCTTGAATATCTCATCTTTACTGTTAAAAATTCATTTACACTGTATTCTATAATATGCCCATTTGTAAACAATACCAAATAAATTTATTCTGACCTAACTCTCTAGGAAGATGCAGCAGGTTGTCTATGTCTTCTTGCAGCAGCTATATTCTGAGGATATTTATATTCCAGTTTGAGATTCATGGTTACTAAAACACTAATATTCAAGGACTTTATAAAGTGCTTGAAAGATTGCTCACAGCATGGTGCCTGTGGCTTAGTGGGTAGGGCACCGGCTGCATATACTGAGGGTGGTGGGTTCAAACCTGGCCCCTGCCAAACCCCAACAAAAAAATAGCTGGGCATTGTGGCGGGCGCCTGTAGTCCCAGCTACTCAGGAGGCTGAGGCAAGAGAATCACGTAAGCCCAAGCTGGAGGTTGCTGTGAGCTGTGACACCATGGCACTCTACCGAGGGCGACAAAGTAAGACTTTGTGTCTAAAAAATAAAAATAAAAAAATAATAATTGCTCACAAAATTGTCTTGGATTAGGAAAAGAAACAAGTCAGCAAGGAAAGAAACCAATTTAAAATAGCATGTTTTAGCACTGAGGTCTAAACAGGAAATCTGGGAAGGAGGAAAAAGAGAAATAAAGGCATGTAAATTAATGAAATACAGTTAGGTTTATAAATGGTAGCAAGAAGTAACTGTTTGATAAGTTCAGCTGAGCTGCATTGAAAAGAGTTAAGCAAAGGATAATCCAAAGGACAGGAGGAGTCAGCACCATGGCAGGGGCAAGCAATCCGAGTGGAAATGGATGTTTGTGTCATCACTAACTCCATATTAACAAAATGCAAAACAATACTTTGGGGAAGCACTAACATATAACAGAAGTGCTTTCATTACTATGGGGATCTGTAAGAGCCAGTACTTGGAAATATCACAAGAAGCATACGAACAATCTTTTGAATGGGTTTTACAGCAAATCTGGAGAAACTGACAACAAAAATACTACCCCCTCCCCCCAATAAAAATTACAGACATAAAGAGCTCAAGAGCAAAGGGCAGAAAATTAAGTCACAGAAATGATACCACAGGATACATGTGGCTTTAATATTAGAAAGAAATAGAAGGAGGGGATCAGCAAAGGCATGGATTTTGTTTTTTTGTAAGAATGATTGGAGTAGATATTATTCAAGTCAGATTCTGCCCTTAATTCAAGATTCCAGCCAGGTAAGAACACAAAACTTCAGGAAGGAATGAATAGACTCACAAATCCATTAGAAATTGAGTGGAAATCAAGAAGTTTAAAAAGCTACAGACAAAGACTTGATTTGTAAAGTTCTCAGTTTTGTTTTGATGGCATGAACAGTTTAGAAGCAGGCTGTAGAAAAGCAATCAGTTTGCACAGTAGTGAAAATTCCCAAAGGAATGGAATATCTTCCAAATAGGAACTCATTGACTACCAAACTCTATGGTTCTCTCCCGATCATGTTTGCTGTCTTTGAAGACAGGGATCGGTTAACTGAAATCCTGTGAATTTGAGGCTGCCTTTATCTTCCTCAACTATTACTCTCACTTCCCTTGCCCTTTTCTCCAGACTAAGATGGTGGATAGCAGGAGCAAAACTTATTTTTCTGTGTGGGCATATATTAGAAAGTCAACAGCAGCCGATGCAGTGAATCCTAGGAATTGGTTAAGCACAATTTAGGTAAAACAACTTGATATTCTTCATGGTAGGTTTTTAGAATAAGAGGAGTTCAAAACCAGCCTGAGAAAGAGCAAGAACGTATGTCTATGAAAAGTTAGCTGGATGTGGTGGCATGCACCTGTCATCCCAGTAACTCGAGAGGCTGAAGCAAGAGGATCACTTGAGCCCAGGACTTCAGGCTGCATTGAGCTATAATTACACCATTGCAATATAGCCCAGGGCATGGAACAGGACCTTGTCTCGAAAATAAAGTCTGTGTAAATGATAATAAGTAGCATATTTATGACACAAGACTGATAATGCAGTAGTTCTCCTATACCTGCAATGTCATTTACCAGAGATTAGCAACGGTTGAAAAATATTAAATGGAATTTCCACAAATAATTAATTTAGCAGTTTTATTGTATTTACTGACTAATTTAATTTTTTGGGGGGAGACAGGGTCTCACTCTCTTGCTCAACCAAGTTGAGAGCAGTGGCATGATCAGACCACACTACAGTCTTGAACTCTAGTTTAAAATGATCATCAAGCTCAGATAACTAGTAGCTAAGACTGTAAATACATGCTACTAGACCCAGCTTATTTTTTAAAATTATTATTTGTAGATGGGGTGTCATTACGTTGCCTTGGCTTGTCTTGAACTCCTGGCTTCAAGTGATCCTCCTGCCTTTGTCTCCTAAAGTACTGGTATTATAATACAAGAATATCTGCCCTAATTCACACTATTCTGAGCAGCATGCTGAAGTCTTGAATTGTTCTAAATTGTCCTGCCCAGGACAGGAGTCAGCCCTTTGTCCAGAGCATCCATGCTGTTTATGCTACCCACTCATTAATTAATTACTAGCCCTCTCAGTTATGAAGGGAACAAAATAGTAAATATGGGGCTTGGTACTATCTGTGATTCTCAGCATCCTCTGGGAATTTTGGAAGACATCTCCCACAGATATAAAGGGAGACTACTAGAGTAGGACCTCACCATCTGATAGTGAAATTAATGCATACACTAAATACTCTAGGATATAGCAAATATAAAAAGAAGAACGGGAAGTTCTAATCGGCAAAGAAAGGCATATAATGAACAGAAAGAAAGCCAAGAGTAAATTTATAGCTTCTGAAACATACGTAACTGTAACAAAACCTCAAGTGAACAGAAAAAAAAAAAAAAAAACGTTAAAAGAGATGTCTGGTGGCCCTTTTAGCTCAGTGGGTAGGGCGCTAGACACATACATGGATGCTAGCGGGTTCAAACCCAGCCCAGGCCTGCTAAACAACAATAACCATTGCAACAACAACAGCAACAACAACATAGCTGGGCATTGTGGAGGGCACCTGTGGTCCCAGCTACTTGGGAGGCTGAGGCAAGAGAATCACTTAAACCCAGGAGTTTGAGGTTGCTGCGAGCTGTGACGCTCCAGGGCAACAGCTTGAGGCTCTATCTCAAAAAAGAAAAAAAGGAGATGGCTGTGGTGATTAACATAATATGAACTATGACCAGTTATCAGAATTATCATTGGTAGGGAAAGACGAAGAAGGACATAAAAGGGGGAGGATGTAAAATATTCTGTGAAAGGTTAGAAAATAAAACTAAGAATTAAGTGAATAAGGTTAACCAAGGCAAAAATAAGATATATTATAATGAGAAAGGATTGAAAATGATTAAAAGGGGCGGTGGCTGCAGCTCAAAGAGTAGGGCCCCAGCCCCATATGCTGAGGGTGGCGGGTTCAAACCTGGCCCTGGCCAAAAACTAAAAAAAAAAAAAAAAATACATTATTAAAGGTAGTAAAAATTAAAGATGTACCATGTAATATAAGACCAAAGTGTGATCTACTATATGCATCTTGACATTTTTTCAATTGTTTTAAAATTAACAAAAAAATTCCTTTGAAAATATAGCCATGGAACTGAATATGAAAAACAAATGCAGTAGAACCTCCATAGCTGACCACCTCCCTACAGCGACCACCTCCTTAAGTTGACTTAATTTTCTGTATGTTGATCAGTTTGTTTTAATCCCTTGGACGATCAACTTACAACAGGTCTACTGTATATTGAATAATATTAGTCTCCAGATTTTGTACTGCCAACATATAAAATATATACTTTTGTAACATAAGTCACAGAATTCCTTGCTAGATTGCTTTGTTTATAAGAACTTTTTTAGAAATGAATTCCTTAAATGTGACTGAGCATATGTTTAAAAAATAACTGTGATTTAGATTTTTGGAAGACTAAATGAGTTGAGTTTTATTTTCTAGTTGGTTGGTAAAATTTTTATAGAGCAGTTGTCTTCCAAAACCTCAAGGCAATGCGAAGTGTCTATTATTAAGGAACTCTTTTGTAGTATTTCAATGTTGATTTTAACTTCAGAAAATGTCTTCACAGATCAGGAAAAGGTAGCACCTTTCTCTCTAAAATAGCTTCAATTTAAATCAAATTGCTACTTTTTGTTTCTCAAGATAGCACAACTTCTATTTGACATTTCTGCAAAAATTGTACCCTCTTAATGTTGAGTTGAATTATGTGCTCCAAATCATCGCAAAGCACTATAAAGTAATAATTGTTCTCAATAAAAATCAAACTACAGAGGGGCCAGAAATGCTCATTAATGTATAATAAATAGTTTATCAGTCATTATTGGCTTAGGTGAGTTGACAAATAAGCTAAGAAAGAGCCCAAAATTATATAAATTAAGCAAGTTACTGTGGAGCACATTTATAATTTTTCAGATAATACTCTGAGGAAAAATGTAAATGTGTATTAATATCTGAACTTCTGGATAATATTGACACATGCCTCTCTAAAATTTGTGGAAAATAATTTTTGTAAAAATATGACAAAGCACATTTTTCCCTTTTTAATAATTTTAATTACAGGTATGTATTTGAAGAATGAAAAATTTGATTCCATACAGGAAATAGAAAAGCACTAACCATGTTCATACAAAAGGAAAGGAAATCAATTCATTTTAAAGTCAATTTTAACATGAGAATCATTGACTCTTTCTATATATACACGCACACATATATTTATATATGACTTTGTTCTATTTTTTAACACTGTTAAGTCTAAATAGTAAGAATTTAAAAGTATATAAATGTTAATGGTAATATTTATGTTTAAAAGTAACTATTTTATATCAAAACACATACAATCTTCTCTCTCCTTTTTGACCATGCTCACGAAAGGGACATTTCTCTGATAGGTTGCTTCATGCCTGTCCTTAGACTCCTTAACAAGTCTGATGTCATTAGGAAGAGTTTAAATAATTCACTCACTATTGGTCAGAAGATTATGAAAAACATTAGCATAAGTAGAAAAAAGTTAAATGCAATTAAAACGAGGACAAAGAAGTTCAAGGTGCCCCCAATATGGTATAAGAGAAGCTGAAAGAAATGGTTCAGAATAGCTGGAAGAAAAACAATCAAAACTGGAAGAATCCCACAGACATTGTTCTTCAGAGGAGAGACAAGGATGACAGACAAGGATGACAGACAAAGAATGAATCTTGGTGCTCAATGTTTACTACAGGTGAATAGGAAAACGTGGCACCTATGGCCACTGGGCACAGAAGTGATTAAACTTTCATATTTTTTTCTTCTTTATTACCTTGCTAGTTATAATTTATTTTACTTTTTAAAGACTGCTAAGAATTATAATATACCTACTTGAGTTATTAATCTTTAATTTGTTAGCACAAATAACAAGGTATTAACATGTATAAAACATTCTAATTCTACTTATTCATACTTAATTTTATTGTCTTTTAATTTTGTATAAAACTTCAGCTTCACAGATATTATTTTCATTATATATTTTAGCCAATATTTGTTTTTTTGACTCACAATGTCTCTCCTTTTCATATCTTATCTCCCAAGCTACATATGGAATTATTTTTCTTCTGGCCAAATAACATCCTTTATTTTTTCCCTAGTTCTAGTCTTCTGAAAAATAAGTTCTAAATTCTATGTGTGTAATTTTTGTTACCTTTCTTTCATTTTTTAATATATATTTCTGGATGTATAAGTATGGCATAATAGTCATTTTCTTCTAGTACTACCAAGGTTTCCATTGTTTTCTGGCTTAGTTTCTGTTGTTAGGTGACATTTTTATTTTGCTTATTTGAAAACACAATGTCCTTTTCTCTGTCTGCTTTTTGTTTGGTCTTAATCGGCTTTACTATAAGGTGCTTTTATGGGTTTTGTTGTATTTATCCTGTTTGGGGTTTATGTCGCTTCAGTCCCTGGCTTGTTTCTTTTATCTATTTTGGAAAATGCTATGACAAATATTCTCTTTAATTTGCCTTTTTCTAGAATTCCAGTTTTGTGTATTTTAGATCTTTTCACTGTGTGATATATATTTTTCTCTTATCATGTTTCCATCCTTTTGAGCTGTTTCTGTTTCAGTGTGGATACTTTCCTCTAGTCTAACCTGTCTTGCAGCCTTCTAACTCTCATACTTCTTTATGTCTAATAAGCTGTTGATGCCATTCACTAAATTCTTAAATTCAAATAAGCACTTTTCTCCCTAAGAACTTCATTTGGTTTGTTTTGATAGTTTTATTCTCTTTAAAAATTCTTATCTTTGTCTTTTAATCTACTGAACATATTAATCATCATTAATTTTAAAGACCATACCAGATAATTCCATTATGTAGACTTTTCATGGCTCTGTTTCCTTTTTCTACCTTTCCCCCCCCCCCTTTCTATCTCTTGTATTTTGTTCAAGTGTTATATGTTTATGTGTGTAGGCTATCTTTTTAATTTATTGATTTGGTGTATAAAATATTATTGAGAAAGTGTAAGGCTCTGGCTGATTTTATCTTGTTCTTGAAATAGTGTAATTTTGATTTGGTAAGACAATTTGTTTCATCTCTTTAATCCAATTAGGGATTAAAGTTATTCAAAGTTGTTGTTATTTTTTCCTTTGAGGGGCAAGTGTATTTACCATTTGATTTTTATTTTTAAAGGGTAGCCCTAATGGAGTACAACCCAAAAGATTTGATGGCCCTTAGGGACTCCTTTTTGACAGGCTTCAAACTCCAAATTTTGTTTATTCTATCTCAGCAAAGTTGCTAAATATATATATGCTCAGTTCCCTCAACCTCTTTTCCACAACTTTCACTTTTCCTTTGACAAGTGAAACTAGTGACACATACTGGGGTTACCTCTCTTACCTCCCTTCTTTCCCACATTTTATCTCCCCCCAAATTATGAATTTACAGACAGCTACATTTTTACAATTGTCCAACATTACTAGATGTTCAGCTGGATGATTAGATGAAGACCACTTTATCGATCATTTCCAGAAATAAATAACATTACTCATGCATTCTGGAAAGTCCTAGCAAGAGGCTATTAAAAATCTAAATTCACTGTCCTGAGATTTCCTGGTATATTTCTCCTAAGAGTCATAACATCAATGTGGAAAGAGCAGTGCAGTTATTCTTCAGAATAACAACCAATGGCAGGCTGTGGATTATGGAAAATAAGGATACAGCTACATTTTGTGTATGAAAAATGTAAAATAATTATGAAAAATCTAATATACATTTAAATCATAAATATATTCAGTATTCAGAGATAAGTATATAAGATTAATGCCTAAGCTTAGTTACATAAGTTTAATATCCAGTGTTCTTATATGACAGAACTAATTTCAAATTCAACTCACATTCTAACTATATATTTCATGCATATCTATATACAAGACACAACTTTTTTGCAAAAGAAACTGATTGGTTTCTTTTTTAAGCCTAGATATGTTCTAAAAACTAGTCATATTATTGAGCTATATACGAAGATAAATTTGTATACACTATACGTTGTATAGGAGAAAAAGGTCAAAAGATTTTGCCCCTAAAAATTTAAGAAATGGGATCTCTGATGTTTTTATGAGTTTTCTTTAAGTTTTCTATGCTTACCTAGCATTTTTCTTTCATTTCTTCCCATTTTAGTACTGACCACATTGTTTGTAATATGTCTATTATAATGTGTCTACCCTGTAGACAGAAAACTCATGAACAAAGAGATTAAGTCTTTTTAAAATGTAAACTGTAAAGTCATGAAAATGTTTTTTATAAAAAAGGATAGTAAATATGTTTGTTAATGAGGTGAATGAATTTAAGGATGAATAAATGAATGGATATGAATGAATAATAATAATATGTCCTTAATTTTAATCTTCTTTTGGTTTAGAATATGTGCATATTTCTGAAATTATGCTGACATTTAACAAAAACTTTAATTTGTAAGTTTTTGTGATAGTAATGATAAGTAAAATGTGAATTATTTCTATATTTGTATATTTGTATTAGAAATATTGATTCAGTAGGAAATTTCTCCTCTTTGGTGTCGTAACATATGTCTGGATGTTGCATTTTTTTCATATAAAGGACTTGAAAAATGTTCCTTCCATTGAATGTTATTGTCATTCTAGTAAGAGTTAAATATTATTCACCAGCACATTGCCTTGTCCTTGTCCTTTTAGTAAAAGTGTGGATTCATAAATCTGTAAGAATTTAGTGCTGTAAAAAGCATTTCTTGGCCTTTATTTACCTACTTCCACTCTGTCAAAAAATCCTGCTAGTCTTCATGGCATCTTGCTCTCTTGGTACACGACTTATCTTTGGATGGATGATTTTCTTTTAATTTTAATTGATTATTATAAATATTGGTAAGTGCCATTTATTTGGAACAACTTCATTATTATACTATACCTTTTGAAAGAGAATAGAGAATATTCTGTTTAATTTATTTTAAACACTTTCACATAACATCATGGTATCAAAGAAAGTTAGATACATTTTCAACATTTTACATTAATGAGACAAAATAGATTTGAGAACAGAACTTTCCTTCCACTTTGACATCTGTTAATATGGGTATCCAGAGGGTGTCCTCAAATATGCATACACATATTAAGGGAAGAAAAACCTGTATTAAATGTAATACTCAGTATATACGAAGAATATTTGTTATCTTGTGTATTCTACATTGTACCTCTTGTAATTATAGAAGTCAATCATGACTTGAGTGTTACAATTTTAATACAGTTTTTTTCTTTCTTAAAATATGCATATATTTTTGGCATTCTTTGTATTTAAATCTTGTTATACACACACAAACATACACACACACACACACACACACACATATATATATATATATATGCTCTAGGTTTATTTTATATATATAATTGCTCTAGGTTTATTAGAGACATGAAAATTAAATAATAAAATTAAATAAGATAGATTATAAAATTAAATAAGATAGATACATAAGTCTTTGATGCTCAGAAAGCCTTTTGTGAACTGCATAGTACAAATCCATGAACAAATGTTAGTAAAGAGTTTACTTATTTTTTTATGTAATGTGATCACTTTACTAAATTTCTGACCTAAGAAGATGTATGTGAAGATTTATATTTAAATATTTTCTCAGTTTCTATTTCTTATTAAAAATAGCAATCTCAAAAACACATCAATTTTTCAGGAATCATTACTCTTGATTTATAACTTGATTTTCTTGATCATCTGTCCATATTGCATGGATATCAGAGTTATCAGGCATTTCAGTAATGCCATATTTGTTTGATACGTTTGTACTTCCAGAGTTGGCTCAGGAAAAAGAACCATATCATCACGTTATGTAATTTAAGAGCTACCAAAGTCTCTACTTGTGTAAAAGTGACATCTGAACATGACATTTCTTCTTCTATTTTGAAATTCCCATGGTAAATGATTTAGAGACTATCACTAGAGGATACATAGCAAAAATCACATGCTGCTGGGCAAGGGCCTTATTTGTTTTTGATTAACATTCATCATTAGCATAAGTTAACAAAGCATGATCTTCAGACCAGTGCTCACAAATGAACAACCTCACAAAGCAGACCAATCTGCCCTTGAAAGTTTCTCAGGAGCAGGTATAATATTTTGAATCCATAGCTTTGACACCTGTCCTTCCTAAGCACTTTTTCATGAACCAGATGCTCTTTTAATCCCAGAGTTTATATGCTCCATTTCCTCTGTTTGTTTCATTTTACCTTAAGTTTTTCTGATTAATTCCTTCTCTGCTGCTAAGTATTAAATTAAATAATGATTTAGCCCCCAAATTCTTCTGTTACATAAGATCTACGATACATGATCAACTAATTGGACGTGTAATGTTCTCATGACCAAGGCAGTTGGCAAAGTGAGTATTACTGTAGGTATATTAATTTGTATAGTCATCTATAGAAAAGTCTAGGAATGTCTGTCAGAATGCCCAAATATAAGAAAAACAGTATCATGTGTAAGAAGGTTTGCTACAACAGTATATCAGATAGCAAAAATGAAGCTGCTAAAATGTTCCCTAACTCAGGAATTGCTGGATAAATTTTGATATAGCAACATTTAGGAATATGATGTGGAATTCATTATCCTGACATGAAAATATCTTTAAAATATACTGCCAACAAGAAAACCCAGAAACGTAAAAATATCTATAGACATTTACATGTTTAAAGTATAAACTCTATATCCACATGCAAATTTATTGTACATGAATGCACGCTGTCACAAATGTAGAAATTTGAATCTAAAAATGTTAACTGTGCCTACTTCTGGGAAGAGTAGTCAGAACTGTTTCAACAGACCTTTAATTCTATCCCCGCATAACTTAAATTCTTCCCAATGTCACATACTATTTTCATAACAAAAAATAAGGATTGAATCTGTTCAGAAGCTAAGTTTCAATTTTAGTGCCACAAATAAAAGAGAAAGAACCCTTTTTAGTAGGGTTGATGAATTTAGGGAGGGCTTAGGAGTTCCTGAATGCTTCCAACTAACCAAAGCAGGGTTTCTCCTCAAATTTCAGCAGAAAAGCTTTATGACTCAAAGAAAGAAAATTGATCCAGTTTCCCAGACAATTTTGGCAAAAAGAAGGTAATTCTAAATTATTGAGGCAATAACTTTATTTTTCTACCTCCTCAGGCAGTGAGAAGAAAGATAGATTAACATTTAAATGTCTCTAATATAATGATAAAGGTTCTGCATCTTATATTCCATCCTTAATAGAAAGCCTTTCATTCTAAGTAATGAGTTATCTCTAGGTGATAGAATCAACAGCCCTTTGGAATACCATTTCTGCTGTTATCACATCTTAAAAGAAGCTTTCATTCTATAAAGTCAAAATAGACAATAGGCAATCAATCTAGTAATTAGTCAATATTACCAAATGGAAACTATAATATAGGAACCAAATAAGCAGTCACAGTTCCAGGAATCTTCTTGAGTAAAGCAGATGGCTCCCTTCACTGTGAAAGGAGGGGTGTACGAGTGCATCTTGTGGCTTTATATAAGTTAAGTAATCCAACTGATACATTTTTCTTTCGGAAGTTGACCAAAAATGTGTCAACATATTAAAGGCTTTTAGGAATGATTTGATCTTGACAAATTATTTTGACAATTATTTTTTTCACTTATTTATACATTTAAAATATTTATCTTTACAACACCATTTTTAACTATAGGAGTAGCTTGTTATATTGAAATATAAAGCAATTTTTTCTTATTTTCTCTTCACTAGTAATAATTTATGTATTCACACCATAAATAAATAGGTATGAAGTGTTATATTTATGCATTGAGCAATGTGCTATAGGTTGAAAGAGATTCAAAGGGACTGCCAGGAAAACATACCATGGAAGTATGCAAACAATAGACTGAAGATTCAGATATCGGCATCATAGAGCCCCCCTCCCCCATTGTATCTATTGTATACTTCCAGTTTCTTTTTAATAAACTTGTAAACACTGGTAAAAAGAACACTAAACATTTCAACCTACAGAACAGTTATTACAGGAGTAGATTAAAAGGGAAATGTGCCAGTGTATTAATTCAATAATCAGGTGACTAAAGGGAAAAGTAGTGTGCCTTGTCCTACATGTCACATTATAATAATGTTTAGCAATAAAGGGACCCTTATTACGTTTCAGAAACATTATAAAGTGGTTTATAAATTTTAACTATTTTGAAATGCAGAATAACTCTAAGGAGGGATTATTACCTCCTTTTTTCAGTGAGAAAATTGAAGAGAAACAATTTGCTCCAAGTTACATAACTATTAAATAGGATTCATGCATTGGTCAGTGTAGCTTGAGTCTAGGATTGTAATTGCTAAAGTACGCTGCAAATGCTATCCCTTTTAAAAGAGTGTAAAATAATGAGATTGCTATGTTCTTTTCCTTCCAACATTTGAAGAAATCACTTCATCAATCTGAACAATAAGTGGTAACCTCTCAAAATCAGCACTTCAGTGCTTTGGAATTAATATTTCTACTACAGTGAATCATTTAGTATATATACATGGAAACATATTAGCTGATTGACAAAATATATTAACATTTGACTTCTTACAATTGGAAGAAGAAAATTGGAAATGAGTTCATAATTGCTCACTCCCATTTCTCAATGGGTGACTCAGAACCACAAAGAAACTTGGAAACTTCCGCGCCTCTTGTAGGACAACTATTCTCCCTAATATTTTAACTGGGGTCATCTAAGAGAAAATCCCTGGAGAGATAATGGGACTGTACACAAAACACAGTTATTCAACTTTAACTTATTCAGAAAATCTCCATCCAGGAGCACATGGAACATAGCAGAACATTTTTTTTTTCTTTTTTCTTTTTATTTCAAATTAATATGAGGGAACAAATTTTTAGGTTACATTGTCTTACTTCCTAGGTAAAGTTCAAGTTGAAGGAGAGCCCCTCACCTGGAATGCTGAATACCCTTGCAGTTAGATATGTTTCACAGATCACTGAATTTACATTCCAGGATATCAGACTTGAGGGTTTGGGTTATTTGACTCTATTCCTCTCTGGAAACTATACTAGAGAACCATCTGGCCCTCACTTTAGCTCAACTCTCCCACTTACATCCAGGTGTTCGTGTTGTCAACACTAATGTTAAATCCTTTCTCATTTAGGATTTCTCAAAATACAACTGACAATACTTGCAAAATTTGTTATAGATTCTTAGATTCAACATGTACACTTCTATAGCATAATCTTCTACCAATCACAACTGCCATCCACGTACACACATAATTCTTAAAATGTAAATGTATGGGACCACCATTAACCATGTATAGTGTTGGCAAGAGATAAAATAAGCCAATGCATCAGGTTCTCCTAACTATTTCTATCACATGCCTTTGGAAAAATTATAGTGAGTTATTATTCTAAAATTATTCAAGGATTAATGAAGTTTTGGCAAACCCAAATCTTTTCTAAATATGTTAGAAGCAGGCTTTTCATGAAGTCAGTTTATATTCATAATTTAGAATATCACTATATATATTCAGTAAATATTACTTGGGGACAGGCTATAGTAGGAGTGTTATCATTAGTTGGAGAGGTCTAGGGGATTAGCTATTTGACTTAAAAAGATGTGAAACTTACACTAAGTTATGGCACAAAGGCACATCAAACCCAAACAAGTACATTAGAGTATTCAAGAACCATATTCTAATGGTTTCCTTTTTAGATTTCTTTAAATAAAAATTTCATGGCAGTAGAGAAAGCTCTGGTGAATGCAAAGATGAAGACTATGATTTGCCCTCTTCTCACAGTGTCTCACCAAGGTATTTAGAAAGCCTGGTGAGTCTGTTATCCACAACACTTTGTAGTCCCAGCTCAGCGGGCTTTCACCCCCTCTGTGCCAGGTTGCCCTGCCTCTCCTGTGGCTACACTGTTTTTCCACTGTCATTTTTATTGAAAAATAAAAGCTAAATTGGAGTTTCAGAATACTTCCCATTTAACTCCTTTAATAAAACGGGAAAGATAAAAGCAAACTAGTCACAAGAGAAGTGTTTTTGAAAGCTATGCCTTGGATATCAGAGATGCAGAAATAAAAGGCTGCTTCAAAAATAGAGCCCACTGGCCTAGCGCCGGCCCTCTGCAGCTCCTCTCCTGTGCTAGACCTGCTTTTAGCTTTAATTTTTTATTCAAGAAGTTAAATGGGAGACATGAAATAGTTTAGATCAAATATCCCAACAAATGAAAAATGGGCAGCAGATGATTCTTTTAAATGCATTATTCTTATGCACCTGGGCCAGACAACTTCATCAGACAATTCTGCTCGAATCTATTGGAAAAGAGGATATTATTTATATTATATTTCTTTACACAGAGAACTCTTCTTTCCACTAATTACATAGAAAGGGTAGCATTTCTCAAAATGTATTCAACTTAATATGCTCGTTGACATAATAAATGCTCTGAGAAGTCCCACGGTGAAAGAAACAATTAACAACAACAAAAAATGTGCAATGTTGTATTTGCCCAATGTGTTTGCCTGTGAATTCCTTTCAAAACTTACATTTATTAATATCCCAGGGATCTAATCTAGAGGTATTAGGATCCTGAACCTCAGTCATGCTACTAACATAGTTTAGAAATATTTTTAAGAGATAAACTAACATAGTTTAGAAATATTTTTAAGAGATAACATCCACTTAGGTATGTAATTGTAGCTCAATGCTTTCCGTTGACTATTGAATTTGTATCTGTTACACATCAATAACTTGGAATAACAGTAGGTTCTAAATATAAATTGGTAGCAGAGAAAGATTAGTATCCAAGCCAGCATAATTCAAGGGTGTTAAATATATTGTTCCATTGACAAATGTGACTAAAGAGAATATGGAAGAGAAGGTGGTAGGATTTGGCAAAGGAAAAGAATTGATATAGTCCTTTAATTTTCAAAAACATTTGATTTTCCTATAAAATAGGTCCATTAGATCTACACTGTCCAATAACCCCAATGCTTTGTTCTATTGTTCCTGCAATCTTTAGCTAATAATTTAATGAAGGTGACCCTAAAATACCCCTGGTTGTCTTTTACCTTCTTAATTAAAGCAAAAGCCTCAATTGGGGGATGTAACAGTCCCTTCTGGCTCTTACGTAACTTTAAGTATAATTTTTTTTTTTTTTTTCCAAAAAAGAACACTCTGTTTCAGTCATTTTATACTATTCTAATCAATTAAAGAGAAATGAGGAAGTGGAAGTTATAATGATGTGAAGTATATCTCCCAGGATAAGTCAGTCTTGATGAGGAATGACTGGTGATGCGGCAACTGCTCTCCACAACCGTCAGATTCTGAGGAGTGTGCTAAAAGCACTGTAGTGGTCTTCAGTGCCTCATTATTGTGAGCGTAGTATTATTTTAAATTAGTTTTTGATATGTAATTAAATAACACCTAGTCTACAAAATACCTCTTATTTTCCATGGCAGCATTCTACATGACTACTTTCAAAATAAGTTTTATAGAATAGACAATAAACAGAAAGCAATTACTTTTGCTTTATAGAGAAAAAGAGAAAAGGAAGGAATGGGGATAAATTTGGCAGCCTGTCTTTTGAGCCAATGAAAGAATGTCTTTCGTAGAAAGCACCATTATACTTAATAATTATATAATTTTCCCTTGGCTCCAATGAAAAGCGAAGAAGAGTATTTCAACAATGCAAGGATGTAAATAGCATTACCATTGTCTTAGGGTCTTCACTAAGGAATAACTGATCTGATCCAAATTGCGATCCTTACCAAATCATTTTGCCCATTGAAGGATTCACTGTCTTGCTTCAATTTTCTTTGCTGTGTGCTGTGGTAAGGCATAAAAGGATAATTTTGAAGACATTGAATATCATGTTGTCGTTCAGGCATTCTTAGAATTTTTTTTTTTTTTTTTTTGTAGCAATAGCATTGCTTTTGCAAATTCGAAGGAGATAAGCATATAATTATGCAAATACTACTGCAGAGTATCTTAATCTGATATAAAATTTCAAAATGTCAAGTAATGTCATAATTTTTATTTTAAAAAGAAGACAGTTTAGTCCACATGTGATGGCTTTCCTACATTCAGGATTTGATAACATGAAACTCTTATTACATAATATAAAGCCTTAATGTTGAATGTATCAGATCACAACTGTTTGAGATGGTGTATTTCTAAAATCATTGGTATGTTTTATTATCCTTAAACTAAAAAAACTCTAAATATAATACAATGATGTTATTCTGTCTATACTAAGTATGTGCTGCATGTTCAAATCTATTGTACTAATTGTGTAGATAAGTACTCATTTAGTCAAAGCATATATACATTGCAATTATTTTGAAAATATTTTCTAACTGAAAAAGCCCAAAGAAAACGTGTGTGACCTAACTGCAGGCTGAGGATGCAAATTGGCTTTTTTTTTTCTTCTGATTGTTAAATATGTTTGGTAAGAATCAAGTTCTTCATCAGAGAACATAGTTATTCATTACAATTAGATGTGTATTTACATTTGGCATATGTCTGCAATAAAATGATGCTAGATATGACTAGTGACTAAAATCTCACTGATTAAAAATATTCTGCCATTTTTCTGGTAATAGGAGGAAACACATGGCAACATTTTATTATTTTTTATATTTTCTAGCTTCCAAAGTATGATAAAGATAAGTTCCAGTCCTTGAAATGTTGAAAATACTGATATGCATTCATCAAAATGGCAGTAATTACCATTTTATTTTTTTAACTTACACTTTTATTTTGGAATAATTTTAGATTCACACATAGTTCTAAGAAATAATACACAGAGATTTGTGTGCCCTTTACCCACTTTCCTCCAGTGGAACATCCCACACAACTATAGTACAGTATTTCAGCCAAGATAATAGAATTGACAGGATGCAGAACACTCCCAACACCTCAAAAATCTGCCATGTTGCTTTTCTAGAGTCATATCCACTTTCCTCCCATGCCTATTACTTGTTTAACTCCTGGCAACCACTAATCTGTTCTCCATTCTATAATTTTTTTATTTCAATAATTTTATATGACTGAAACTGAATAGTATATAACCTTTCAATACAGGCTTTTTTCCTCTCATAGTTCTTTGGAAATCCATCCAGGTCACTGTGTATATCAATGGGTCACTCCTTTTTATTGCTAAATAATATTCCATGTTAAGAATATTATTTAGCTGGAAGAATATGTGGATTATTTCCCTTTTCTGCTATTATCAGTAAATCTGCTATAAATATTTAAGGTTTTATATAAACATGGATTTTCTTTCTCTGGAATAAAAGCTTTGGAGTGAAACTGCTGGGTTGTATGGAAATCATATCAATATATTTAAGGAAGGATGGTGCTTGGGTTTCTCTAAGAAAGGGTCAAACTTTTTTCAAGAGAAACTGTTTTTCATATTCTCACCAATAACACTTAATATAGTTCCTTTTCATCCTCGCCAGTATTTAATGTTTTTACAATTTCTTTAATTTCAGCCATTCTGATAAATATATACTGGTCTGTCAATGTGGTTATCACTTTTGTTACCCTCCTTGGTAATGAAGTAGAATACCTTTTTTACATGCTCATTTGCATTATGTAGATTTTCTTGGTTGAAATGTCTTTTCTTGTCTTTTGCTCATGTCTTCCAACCATGAAGGTAATATGTTACACCATTTCATTATTGTATTCTTTTTTTTTTTTTTTTATTAAATCATAGCTGTGTACATTAATATGATCATGGGGCATCATACACTAGTTTCACAGACTGGTTGACACATTTACATCGCACTGGTTAACATAGCTTTCCTGGAAATTTCCCAGTTATTGTGTTATGTAAATGTCATTATTGTATTTTTTGTTGTTATACTATGAAGTTTTGAGATTTCTTTGTATTATCTAGATACTAGTACCTTTTCTAGATATGGGGTTTGTAAATATTTTTTCCATTAATTCTGAAATTTATCTTTTCATTTCTAAAACAGGGGGATTCGTGGAGCAAAAATTTTAAATTTTGATGATAGCCAATTTTTTCCTTTTATGGATCATATTTTTGGTGTTAGGTCAAAGAACACTTTTCCCTAGCCCTCTGTCCCAATGGTTTTCTTCTATTTTTCCTAAAAGTTTCATAGTTTTGTCTTATGTATGAAGTTCACAATCCACTTTTGTTATCGTCTTTATAAGGTCTGAGCATTAGGTGAAAGTTAATTTTATCAATTTTTTTTTTTTTTTTTGGCCCTCAAATGTTCAACGGGATCAACATCATTTGAAATCTTATCACTCCTTCACTGAATTGATTTTGTATCTTTGTAAGAAATCATTTGGGTTATTTGTTTGGATCTATTTCTGCAAAGTCTATTCCATCCCATTGATCTACGTTCCTGTCTTTCCACCAACATCATATATCCACCCCACTCATTTAAAATTTAGTTATCTGAAACATTTCATAATCCTAAGGCCTCTAGATCAGCAGTTCTCAACCTGTGGGTTGTGACACCTTTGGACTGCTTTAAAAAGGTTTGCAGCATTAGGAAGATTGAGGACCACTGCTCTAGATGGTCCACCTTTTTCCTTTTATCTTCCAAAGTGTCTGTCTGTGTGTGTGTGTGTGTGTGTGTGTGTGTATTCTAGAATTTCTAATTTTTTAAAAAATTACCTGTCCGTCCCTCTAATACTAGCTACATTTGATTTTTCTGAAAGCTATCTGTGAATGTATAATATATTTTTTTCTTTGAGAAATTTTAACTTCTTATTCCAAGATGACTTGGTAGAACTCTATCATAAACATGCTGCATAATATGTCTGGCTATTTCCATTCAAGGATATGCAAATCAGAAGCGGCAGCAATGTTTTGTCACTATGTACTGTACATCCGTGGCTACTACTTAACGGCACCCACAGAGTTTCTTATATGTGAGAGGGAGAAAGGAGAATGAAGTTAAGTCATTATTTCCCTGCGCACATCTCTTCTAGCTCATCCAGAATCATTTAGCTTTTATCTGTTTTCTCTTCTGAACTTCAACGTAAAGTTTTATTGGAAGAAAAATTCTGCTGATTAAAAATGTCTGAAAATATCCTAAATTTCAACTTTTCTCAAATGGAGTTTTACAAGGGAATTAAGTCCTATGGAATATGATTTGAGTGATTATTTCCTCAATTCTCCCCAGAATGGCTCGTGGCTAGTAACATTGTAAATGTACAGATTATTTTACTAATTACATACAGTAAATATCTTAGGGCTCTGAGTATTAAATCTATTATAGAACTGAGGTGAGAAAGGGTGCAGCTATCATATGTTGTTAAGAGTTATGGCAGGGTATATTCCAAAGTACTTAAAATGGGAGCCAGTGCTATTTTAAATAGGAAAAGATAATTATACCAATTAACTTGAAAGAAAGAAATTTATCTTTGTTCTAAAAGAGGAAACAGAAGCAGCTTTTAAGTATTTAATCAAATTATGCTCTACCAATTACAAAGAAAAAACTGGCTGTATTAACTGTGCCAAATATCTGCTTAAAGCTTAAATACAAGGAATGAAGCTAATAATGTTTGTGAATGTCATTCCAAATGTATGAAAATATTATTGACCAATTCATGCAAAATAGATGAGGACAAGAATTTACTATCTCACAAAGCTTGAAAATGCTAATAATCAAACTCTTAGAGTAATGGATTTTCTCCCTGCTCACAGAAGAAAATGATACAACTTTTTATCCCTATTTTAGATCTTTTTTCATTCCACATGAGCACTGACTATAGCTATACCACTCAAGTTACTCCCCTCTGGGAGGCAAGAGAATATTCCTAATGTACAGTGGTATAAGATTTGGTGTCACATCTATTGTGATTCAGAAGACAGAAAGTGCATCCCCACCCCTTCCGTTTTATCTGGGAAGTCTCATAACACAATGAAGGCAGCTCATAGGGGCTATGTGTTGCATTGAAATGAGCCGTTCAAGAATTGACATGCCCACCCTGAAAACCTGGCTTTTCTGTACCTCTTATCATCAAAAAAACATATGGATGAACATTGAGACACAAAGGAGCAAAACACATTAAGTGCAGTAAAAATGTCTGCTTGAATGGACTTGTCAACATTCCCTGAATGATGAAATGCAGATATTTACTGGGTAGGCTTTCTGTCCCATTTAAAAGTTCTGGGAACTACCCACTCTCTGAGTTTTAATACCGACAGCAACATTCTAACATTTTCTATAAATCAACAGTGGTGTAGTGGGATCCTCAAGTTAGTTAAGGACTCCAAAGATGAATATATCGTAGCAGAAGAGTATTTTGACCTGATACCCTAAACAAGTTTAATTTTAAATGTTTAAAACTTTCTCCTACTATCTTTCAGAGGACAAAGGGCTCCTTTATTTTTGTTTGAGAAATCTTTTTTCTTTAAGTATCAAGAACTGGCTAAGACAAGTGATACAGGAAGTAATAAAAATCAATTGAAGATCACATTTTTTTTTTTTGTAGAGACAGAGTCTTGCTTTACCGCCCTTGGTAGAATGCCATGATGTCACAGGACTCACAGCAACCTCCAGCTCTTGGGCTTCCGCGATTCTCCTGCCTCAGCCTCCCAAGCAGCTGGGACTACAGGCGCCTGCCACAATGCCTGGCTATTTTTTGGTTGCAGTTGGGCCGAGGCTGGGTTTGAACCCACTAACCTCCGTATATGGGGCCAGTGCCCTACTCACTGAGCCACAGGCGCCACCTGAAGATCACATTTTTAATTGTAATCACGACGTAAGAATCCCCTTCACTGGAATAAAACCTAAGTAAATTTATGTATACAATCTGGATTATCAAAAACCAATTGGCACTAAATGTTTTCCTTGTGTTTTATTGTGATCTCAAAGATACATTTTTTAAAAAGCAAAAACAAGTTTTTGAGGAGTCCAAAAACAACAGAGGAGACCTGGTGATTCTTTAGCTTCTAGATTATATAAAACACCAATAAAATAGATTACCTTGTAATTAAAATGGAGGGTATGTTATAATTTAAAGCATATTTCTTTCCTTTAGGGAGGGAAATTTAGTGTTTAGTCTCAAGTTTGTACCTTGATGATAATGTTGAACGTGGAAAAACGTGAAGGTTTTAATCATAATGAAACTACGAATCAGATGCATTTCAACCTCGGTCTTCTTCCTGAAGCCCTAAACAGTAACTGTACTCATTTTGCTTGGATCCAAGATTCCCCAGCTATCCAGAAGGAGGTATATCTTTGTATACATATTCTGTGAGTTGAAAGAAAGTTCTGAAGATCTTTTTTTCTTTTTTTTTTTTTTTTTTTTCTAATTCTTGGGGATTCATTGAGGGTACAATAAACCAAGTTACACTGATTGCGTTTGTTAGGTAAAGTCCCTTTTGCAATCATGTCTTGCCCCCAGGAGGTGTGGCACACACTAAGGCCACACCCCCTCCCTCCTTCCCTCTTTCTGCTATTCCTTCCCTCCCCCCATAACCTTAATTGTCATTAATTGTCCTCATATCAAAATTGAGTACATAGGATTCATGCTTCTCCATTCTTGTGATGCTTTACTAAGAATAATGTCTTCCACTTCCATCCAGGTTAATATGAAGGATGTAAAGTCT
>CAUYPK010098594.1:0-49597 GCA_963574355.1 Loris lydekkerianus | reverse complement strand
TCTCACTTTGTTATCCCCAGTAGAGTGCCATGATGTCATAGTTCACAGAAACTTCAAGTTATTCTCTTGTCTCAGCCTCCCAAGTAGCTAGGACTACAGGTACCCACCACAATGCCCAGACAAGGTCTCACTCTTCCTCAGGCTGGTCTTGAACTCCTGAGTTCAGGCAATCCACCCACCTCAGCCTCCCAGAGTGAGCCATCCCTTAATATTTTGAAATTAAAAAAAAAAAAAAAGAAAATGAGCATTTATTATTAGTCTCTCACTAATGCATTTTTAAAAATTTATTTTGGCACAAAAATACTCATTTTATATTTATCTCTTTCTAGCCACAGAAGAAAAGCACACTATTTCAATTCTATATAATTTTATCACCGTATAACAGATACATGACTCCTCTGATTGCACAAGCACAGATTTAGACTTTAGTGTCTACAAACACGATGCTGGAATCTTGCTATGTGCAGCTTCTACTAAGGGACGAAACACAGCTTGAGGTCTTTAATCCTCACCCAAGTGTGTGCAGTTACTGACACATCCATAGGCCTTTCAATAAAGGAAGCCACATGGCTGGGAGCATAAAAGCTTCCCCTGGGGTTTTAGAATATTAAAGGTAGCAGTAAAATCTAGGACTTAAAAAATGGGCATCTTTTAAACCCCAGACCAGGGGTCCTCAAACTGCGGCCCGCGGGCCACATGAGGCGGTATGATTGTATTTGTTCCCGTTTTGTTTTTTGACTTCAAAATAAGATATGTGCAGTGTGCGTAGGAATTTGCTCACAGTTGTTTTTTTTTATTATTTTTTTTTTTTTAAACTATAGTCCGGCTCTCCAACAGTCTGAGGGACAGTGAACTGGCCCCGTTTAAAAAATTTGAGAACGCCTGCCCTAGACCTTGGGATCTGTAGGTGGGGTGGGACAGGGTTCACTCCACCCAGTCAGCGCCTCTCACTTCCCACTGGAGATGGTGCCACCCAAATGCCAGAAATCGAACCACAGGGAGCAGATGGGCCAAAACCCACTCAGAGTCCGGGCTACCAAAGAGAGGAAAGGACTGTAATCCAGGCCTCCCTCAGTGAGCTTCATTTCCCCTTCTCTGTCACAATTATACCAAGGGTGCCAAAAAAAAGGGATACACATTTTATGAAAGAAAGAAAAGAAAAACTGTATTAAAGTTGTAATCCTCAAGTCCCTTTTGACTTCCGCAATTGTAAGAGATGCTCAGTGTGGCTTATATTCTTTTGTTATCAGTATGTATTGAAAACTACACTTTTAGCAATTTTAATACATTTTTTTTTCCTTTCGTAAAATGTGTATACTATTTTTGGCATCCCCTGTATGTGTGCAAGAGTAGTAACTGCTGACGGCACCTTTTTTGTGCTAATCAGACTTATAGACGAGCCTCTTTAATTCTTATCACAAGCTGGGGGCTGGGGCCAGGGGGTACTAGCGTTAACACCATAGTACAGGCCGAGGCCCAGAGAAGGGCTGCCAAGCATGGCCCTGCTGGAGAGCTCACCAGGCCTCAGCCCGGGGACGCCTGTGAGGCTTGTGGCCACACCCCAGACAGCGAGGGGAAGACAGTGGAGCCAGTCCTTGCTGTGGCTTTGGAACATGTGTTTCCAGAACTGGCAGAAAACAAGAGGATCAAATGAGATGTTGCTCTTCTTCTCTTCCTCCATGGCTATTTTTATCCACGATTAAGTGCCCACATTATTACTCTTACCCTCACACACAGTTTACAATTATTGCAAAAGGGAATTAGATCCCCGCCAGGCTGCATTCACTCCCTGGCACCGGGTCACCACAAAGAAATGTGCACATGGGAAGGGATGGCTTGTCATCAGAGGCCACTGGACTCGAGGTTACGATGGCCCCACACATGAAGCCATGAAAACTGATTTAATTTCATCCTCCCTAAAGGAACTTAAGTGAGTTGAGGACAGAAGGCTAACCAGTAAATAACCAACCAGGAAAGCCGTTCTCCTGGTATGAATTTTCCTCTTTTCATTACACCAGCAGGGGAGGAGCTCCTATTTCTCCCGGAAGACTGAAAATATGCAAGGGCCTAAAGTGAAAAGCAGAAAGCAAAGAAGCAAAAACAACTGTGATAGTGTCTTTCCAGGAGGCCAAGGACAAAGGAGTGACCCAGAGAAGCTTTTCCTGCTCTTCTCTTTGAAAAGACCTGTCTGCAAACAAGGGAAAGACTCAATGTCTCATCTAATCTCGGAGGCTACAGAATTTAAGACTTGGTATTGTTTGTTGTTGTAAATATCGGAGTCTCTCTACTCTCTCTGTCTCTCTCACGAGATCACTGAGAAGTGACTTTTCAGGGCTGCAGGCGACTTCCCTATTACCCATCATAAACACAGTTTCTGGGTCCCATAGTCCTCTTAGGACCCCACAAGAAACTTTTGATTTCTTTTAAAATGAGAACAAGAACAACAAAACCCACAGGTTTTAGGGTCAAATATGTCTTTGTGACCCTACACGTCTTTATGACCATGCAGTTTCAGACTGTAATTCTGAACAAAGGGAGGGACCTCTGACATCATAATGCCATCCTAGGTGGCTACCAGGTAGGTTCTGGACACCAGAGGAGGACGGTCAGCTTCAAACAGGGCCCCCAGCTGCAGGGGGTGGGCCAGAGTCCCAGAGGGCCAGCAGCACACCAGAGTCAGCTGCTACTCACGAGGCTTGTGGCCCCAACCTTTATAAACCTCGGGGCCACTGCAAAACAGGGATGCTTCAAGAAAGAGAACAGACATCACTTTATTCTGCATCTGCCTTTTGAACTCTAATTCTGGAGGAGTTTTAATATAGGCTTCTCCACAAAATAGAACCTTTTAAGAGTGTCAAGGAAAACACAGATGAGCATTCATTGGAGAACATGGAAGCTTATAAACTCATGGTTCCTTGGGACCAGTGTTTCCATCACACATTTTCTTAAGGCTACGGAAGCAGGTGCCCTCAGATCTGAGGTCACCCGGCTCTCCTCCCTCCCGATCCGGCTCCTGGCAGAGGGGGAGACGGAAGACACCGGAAAGGCACCCCTCATGGCTGTTTTATTCTGATTGAGTCAAGTTTTCAAACTTCAGAGTATAAAACAAACAATAAGCAAACATTCATTAAAAACATCATCAATCTAAATGAACTAGTTTTAGGTATCCCAACCCTTCCATATAGTGTAAACTAAATGAAATGTATAAATGTGCTTTTACTATTACTAAAATGTACTAAGTAAGCTCTAGTACCTTTAAAAATGCCTTTTTTAATTTAAAAAAATTACCATATAATGCATAGTAAATGAAATGTACCAAAACGCCTTTAAAAGAAAAAGGAGATTTTTCCCTGGTACTGTCTACTGGGATGATAATGGTTCCCACTGCTCTCCCCAAATGCCCAGGCTTTCATTTCCAGTGCGTTCCCAGTAATTCTAGGCGGCCTCTAATTGTGGGGCCCATTAAATACCCTCTGCTTTTACTTAATACGTGACAACCGTGTTGCTTCTTAAATGCTTTTCCAGCCAGCAGCAGCTTATCTGTATTTTCATTCCTTTCCACATTCGCTTTTTTTGTTGTTTCTGTTAATATTATTTTTCAATTGCTTTCCTATTTTTTTTTTTTTAAGATATTTCAGTGAAGTCCCTTGAAGTCAGCCAGACTAAAGACAGAAACCCTTCCCTAGCCCTTCCTGCTGTGTAACTCGGAGTGAGGGGCTGAGTGTCCTAAGCTGTGTCTTCACATGCACAGTGACACAGACTTTGTGCAGCTGCGGCTCACTTAGGGTGCCACAAGCACACCACAAATGACAGTGATCACTGGGAAAAACACAGCCAAGCTTTTCTTATGATACACATTTGACTACAGGTGTATGTGTGAACATACATATATTCCCATATATGTATAATAAAAAATGTTTATTCTTATCTGCATATATAGTCACACTCTCTTTTATCATAAGGAATGACAGGAATAAATAGGAAATTATGATAATTTTAAACATCTGTACACTTAAGAAATAGTCTCAAAGTGTGTAAAGGAAAACTTTACACAGAGGGAAAAGTTCCTCCCCCAGGAATAGATTACTTCCACCCCTCTATATTGCTATTGATAAGGCCAAAGCAATAAAACAAAAATAAATACAAACAAAATGATGTAAAAACTTTGAACATCATAATCAGTAAGCCTGGCCTAACTGAAAAAGGCAGAATTCCACATCTATCTATGAGCCAGAATAAGATGCTTCTCAAGTCCACATGGAACATTTATAAAAATTATGTACCTTGCAAAGGATTTCAAAGAAGAGGTATCACAGGGACCCACAGTCTTTGATCACAGCATAATTTAAGTTAGGATTTCATAACAAAAACGTAAAAGTTACCACATGTTTACAAAATAAAAATATAATTCTCAAAAACCTTTCATCGACAAAGAGACATAATGGGAATTTTAAAAGAACACGGTACACAGTCCATATCCACGTTGTTGGTGCACCATAACTAATGGTTGTGACTGGAGGGATGTAACAATTTTAAAAGTGGAGCTGAGTTGTTCAGGCATTAATTTTGTTTTGCTGATTATCACATTTCCCAGACTCTTTTTCTTGCTACGGTTCATGGCTAGAGTTAAAAAAACAAACCAAAAAACAAAAAACAGGAATTTGTGCAAGATTTGGAAGGCAACAGTGAAACAAGTCCTCCAAAGTTTTCACAGTCAGATGAGACAGGCAGTCAGCGCACCGGGCTGGCTTCTGGCCAGCCTCATCCTCCAGCCTCTTCTTCCCAGCTTCTGGCCACTGGTGACCAGGGGCCCAGCAGGCACTGGCTGCCAAGGCACAGCACAGAGGTGGCAGCGTCACAAAAGCCACCAATGCCCACAGCCTTCCCGCTGAGCTCCCCCATTTCAGACACCCTTTGAGTGATGGGCCACTTTCGTCTTCACGGATATCCCTGAAAGCTCTAACTTTCCCCCCTAAACCAGTGCTTTGTGAAGACTTCTTAACAACTCTGCAGATAATTATTCTCCTTTTGAGCAAGAGTTGCTGGCTTTTCATCAGACCTTAGAAGGTCCTAAATGTGGCCATGGGCAATCCAGTGACAGTGATGCCGTCACTGCTGGAGAAAACTGAATTGATGCAGGTGTCTCAGAAAGTCCAGTTAAGAGCACGTTGTCAGGATATCCCACCAACTGGACAGAACTGACACAAGAAAAAGAAGACCAAGGAAGTGTGCATCCCACACAGGCTCACGGTAGACACTGGCTGACAGAAAGTGAGAAAGAGGGACAGAGAGGGCACACAATGTGGACTCGGGCTGAGAAGGCAGGGAATAAAGCAGACCTTTCCAGAAGCATGTCTTGAATGGAATTTGACTATGGCCACTGACATTGTGAGAAGACGGAAATCAAACAACAAAGAAGCTGAACACTAGGTCTGACAATTAAGTTTGCAAACTCATCCTAGAAAAAGTGCCACATTGCTGAATAGCTCTATGGCCCCCTTTGACGTACTCCCCTTGGGAAGCTATGTACTAACACCAATGTCCAGTCCACCCTTCAGAGCTAGTTTGGAACCCTTTTTCTGGAATGGCCATCAGACTTGCTGTCATTATACTATCCCTGACGTCTGAAATGTCATCAAAATGTTTTCCCTTCAATATTTCATTTATCTTCAGAGGAAGAAAAAAGTCATTTGAGGCCAGATCAGGTGAGTAGGAAAGGTGTTCCCATACAGTTATTTCTTTACTGGCTAAAAACTCCCTCATTGACAGTGCCGTGCAAGCCGGTGCACTGTCGTGATACAAGCCATGGATTGTTGGTGAAAAATTCAGGTAGTTTTTCTCCAACTTTTTCATGCAGAATTTTTGGCAAATCCAAATAGTAAACGTGGTTAACTGTTTATCCAGTTGATAGAAATGTATAATGCATGATCTAACATCAAAAAAGGGTAGCAACATCCTTTTGAGTAATGATTTGCACTGATGGAACTTTCTTGGTGGTGAAGAATTGGCTGACTTCCGTTGTTTCACGGCCTTGTTGGTGCACCCAGGTTTCATCACCAGTGATAACACAGCCCGGACACTGTCTTGTCTTTCCAAAAGGTCCTGGTAAACTTCATCCCTTCTTAGCTTATGAGCTGACTTTGGGACCAGTTTTGCACACATCTTCCTCATGCCAAGATTTTCAGCTGATATTTTCCTGTTTCTCTATTGAGGTTTACTGAGTCCCTATGCTTCTCATAGTCAGCCAAAAATTCTGATGAATGACTCAACAAATTTTTGCAATATTTTTATCAGCTCTGTTATGGCCATCCTGACCTCTCTTCAACAGTGACACTTTCTCTCCCTTCAGAAAAACGTTTAATCCATTTGCACACTGCCATTTTCTTCATGGCATTATCCCCATAAACTTGGATGAACATGTCCCTGATTTCACTTCTACTCTTGCCAAGCTTAACAAGAAATTTAATGTTTATTTGTTGCTCTAATTCAAGCTCTGACATTCTCTCCATGGCACACAGAAACATGCAACAATAATGAACACCACTCAGCAGGACACCACCACACATTGACATGAGCACAGCTGTGAGATGCTGATAAACCAAGGTTATGAACCCTCACAGAACTGTTTGTACAGTGCTGCCAACACAAGCGCATGGTGGCAAATTCATGAATTGTCAGACCTCTTAAATTTTGAAGGATTTCTGTTTCCAAAAAAAGAATTAAGCTGAACCATGGCTGTTCTAGACGTGAAAAAGAAAAATCTTTGCACTCTCTCGCTACCTACGGTAGGAAAAAGGCAGAGAAACTGGGAGGGAACAGCCCCACTACACAATTCAGACGTGGTCAAAAAGATGGTAAACAAAAATGAATCTCAGGGAGTGAAAATTCAGAGGCCATGGAATATGACAGATGAGAAGACTATTTCCTGAACAGTCTAAGGAAGAAGTAACCCCCAGCCTCAGGGGGGACACTCCAACTGCTTGTCCAGGTGATTTAGAATCATATGAACTAGGGACGAGTGTCATTCCTCTTGTGGGATAATGGGAGGGCTTACTGTGGTTACCCTTTATATCAGTGGGGTAGTAGTAGATGGTTGACAACAAGATATTTTAGTCCACTGATCTCCAGACCAAGAGAAGACATACCAGTCTTGCTGTGGACATGACAGCTCACTGTTGCCTTTGAACTACAGAGTCCCCTTCACCCAGTGACTTTTAAGTAGTCTCTAGTGAGAAAGTGAAATGTATATTTTATTAAGAAGGGAATGAACTATATATTGGGTGACTGAGAAGGTAGACTATGGTTGTAATTAGAACTTTTAAAAACTCTAGTTCACCTCTTTGTTATGGTTTTATCTGCAAAACTGGCCTCAATAACTCCCTTCCGTGAGTCCGTGTCCTGTGTACTTCTCTTCCACACTGACTCTGGCCCTCTTTGGCCTTTCTAATAGCAGGTGAATAATACAAGATGAGACTTGAAAATGCTTTGGCAGGGCTTGGGTGGGACTTACCATCTTCCTTACTGCTCTTTGGAAGAACTCCACGCATAGGAGCTCAGGGTAATTTGTTTCATGAGAGAAGATATGTAGCCCAGGGACCCATCAGCCCACTACAGTCACAGCTGACAGCCTGCAGACTGGGCATGCAAGTATATGAGGCCATCCTCGTGATCTGCTTAACAACTCACCTGTCAGCTGACCACACAAACCTGAGAAAGGCCAGCAGAGAGCAGAAGTCAACTGGGAAACCAGCTCAGAAGAATCAAGAGCTGACCCACGGAACTATGAGGTAAGTAAGAGCAGTTGTTCTAAACTGCTAAGCTAATTGATGCATCCTCCTTCGGGGCATCTGGATGTTAGGTGTGGCCATATAAGCTACCACAGCAGATTGTATTTTCCATACATGGCCCACCCTATATTTCATTGCACATGCCGCTGAGATGCCTCTCATGAGGTGAGGCTCTGTGTCACCTTCAGCTGAGCCTAGGCAGTCTTGGTGATATCTCAGCCATAAGAGCACTGGTAGGATCAGTTTTCCCTGACTCCAGAGACAGGGTCATAAAAACACCTTGCATTCCCACCTTGTTCTTTAGAATGCTCATTCCTGGAACCCAGCGCTCAGACAGGAAGCCAAGGAATGGTGGGGAGGCCAACGGCCCCCACCCACCAGTGAGATGAGCAGCTAGGAAAGTGAGCAAGGCTTCCAGGGAAGAGGCCCCACCTCTGAGCCCCCCATGCCCACAAGCCTGCCCAGACTACAGATTTGGACAATAAATGATGATGCTCATTTTGGTCACTAACTTTTGAGGGTGTTTTTAGGCAGCACATGATAACTAGAACACTTGCTCTGGACAATGAAAAATAAAGTGATGTGTCATTTCCATGATGTTTTGAAAGATCTTTAGAAAGATGTTATGTTTTTGTTTTTTCTGAAGACAGAGTGTTACTATATTGCCCTCGGTAGAGTGCCGTAGAATCACAGCTCACAGCAACCTCAAACTCTCAGGCTTAAGCGATTCTCTTGCCTCAGCCTCCCAAGTAGCTGGGACTACAGGTGCCTGCTACAACACCCAGCTATTTTGTTGTTGTTGTTGTTGTTGTTATTGTTATTGTTTAGCTGGCTGGGGCTGGGTTTGAACCCGCCAGCCTCAGTGTATGGGGCCGCCCCATGTGAAAGATGTTCATTGTCAGCAGTAGGACACTGAAGCATTTTGTGGCGTAGCGACATAGAAAGAAAGGAAGTTCCAGGATGCACCTTCCTTCATCCTGAATCCCTGAGTGACTACCATAGGAGAGTCCCTCTGCTAACACGCATTTGCTGTGCAGCGTAAACAAAATATCAACCTTTGCTGGGTTAAGCCACTAAGATTTTCCATAGCATAATGTAATACATTCTGACTGAAATAACAGGAGATACTAAAGATAGGGATAAAAATAAATAAAATAAGCAATAGAGAAGATAAAGAGGAAGGATGGTTCTTGAAAAAGTAAAAATAACACAGACTATCTGATGTGATTAATTAAGGAAATAAGAGGCATGTAAAGACAATATCCTAAATTAAAACCACAAATAGAGCATATATAAAACATCAAAAAGAGAACGGTATTATCAAACGCATGCCGTTAGATTTGAGTAATTTAGATAAAATGCAAAAATTCCTGGAAAAATATCTTATTAAAACTGACCAAATAAATAAAATTAGAAATACAAAATAATCCTTTTGCAATCAAAGTGACTGTAGTCTAGTTTTAAAAATCTCTCTACAAAGACATCAATAAGCTCACGTGGCTTTCTAGGCAAATTCCATCAACTCCTTCCAACATCGTGAATTTTTTTCAGAAAATCAAAAAAGAAGTCATATTTTATGATTTACTTTATAAGACTAGCCAAAGTTTAATTTTAAAAATGACAGTTTAATAAAGGAACATCCCCAATCATTTACCAAAGAATATATTTGCAAAAATCCTAAATAAAATGTTAGCACATCACATCTAATCTTTTATAAAAGGTTATCACGAAAATCACATTTATCTCAGGAAGAGAACAATTGCTTAATATCATAAAATCTATAATTCCTATTCAGTATATTGATGTATTTTAAAACACTTACAAAAACACATGATCATCTCAATTTTCTGAAATTTCATATCCAATCACAGGTTAACTTTATCAGAATGCAAAGAAAACTCAAATGATATCTAAAAAAACCTACAACAAACATCATCCTAAAATGTATAAAGTATATATAATGAATTCCCTTTAAAATTAGGAAAAAAACTTAAAAATATTAATTTCCTTTAAAATTAGAAAAAATGGTACCCATAATCACTTCAGTCAAAGTCATATTAATTTCCCTAAGCAGCATAATAAAACAAGAAAAAGAAATTTAGACTTTGGCAGTGGAAAAGGAAAACTAAAACTCTAATTATTTGTGGATATATTGTCTATAGGGATACATGAAAAACTCCGCAGTCCAATGACGAGTAACAAACAGAATGTAATAGCAAGTTCCCTGAATATATTAATAAGATAAATATCCCAAATTCAATTATATTACTTTATACAAGGAACAACATAATAGAAATCATAATTTCAAAAATGCCATCTCTGGTGAAAACAGATGAATGGCTAAGAAATATTTGAAACAATGCTCATCACCCTGATTATCAGAGAAATGCAAATCAAAACCACCCTGAGATATCACCTGACTCCAATGAGAATGGCCCTCATCACAAACTCTCAAAGCTGCAGATGCTGGCGTGGATGTGGAGAGAAGGGCACACTTTTACACTGCTGGTGGGACTGCAAACTAATACAACTTTTTTGGAAGGAAGTATAGAGAATCCTCAAAGAACTCAAATTAGAACTCCCATTTGATCCTGCAATCCCATTAGTAGGCATCTACCCAGAAGAAAAAGAAAATCATTTTATCATAAGGACATTTGCACTAGACTGTTCATGGCAGCTCAATTTACAATCACCAAAATGTGGAAACAACTTAAATGCTCACTAATCCAGGATTAGTGAAACAAGCAACAGGAAGCAAGCTGTGGTACAGGTACACCATGCAATACTATTAAGCTAGTAAAAAGAGGGAGACGTTACATCTTTTGTATTAACCTGGATGAAGTTGAAACACATTCTTCTTAGTAAAGTATCATGAGAATGGAGAAGCAAGAATCCAATGTACTCAATTCTAAAATGAAGCCAGTAGGTCTAATCCAGACCCACGTCAGAGAAAAACTCCAATCAGAAACTAATTTATGGCTTTCCTATGAAAGCCATAACCCAGTTATAACCTAAGAATAGGGGGAAAGGAGAGAGGGAGGGGAAGGAGGGGGGAGGTGGGTGGAGGAAGGGTGATTGGTGGGATCACACCTACAGTGCATCTTACAAGGGTACATGTGAAACTTAGTAAATGTAGAATATAAATGTCTTAACACAATAACTAAGAAAATGCCAGGAAGGCTGTGTTAACCAGCGTGATGAAACGGTCTATAAAACCAGTGTATGGTGCCCCATGATTGCATTAATGTACACAGCTATGACTTAATAATAAAAAATAATAAAAAAATAAAAATAAATTCAGGTAGGGAGGGAATGGGAAAAGGAGAGGGAGGAGAGGGATGAGGAGGTTACAGGGTACGGTGCACCTCTTGGGGAAAGGAAACAATAATAAAAGGGACTTTAGCTAACAAATGCAAACAGTGTAACCTAATTCTTTATGCTTCCAATGAACCTAAAACAATAAAAACAACAAAGAGAAAGAAAGAAAAATGCCACTAACAGTAAGCAACAATCTACAAAATACATTGTCGGACTGAGGAGTGAGAAAAGCATAAAGGAAACACAACCTCCCCGAAGCAGACAAATGAATGGAGAGAGATGGCGGTGCTCGGAACAGAAAAATTGAATAGCATAAAACATCACTTCTCAGCAATGAATCAACAGATTCAACACGACACTGGAAAAACTCCCAGTGGGCTTCCACATGAGACTGATATAAGTTAACTGTAAGGTTTACATGGAGGAGCAGAAGGTCAAGAATAATTAAGGTACTTTCTAAGGAGCCGAGTAAGAAGGTGTGACTTGCCCTGCTCAATATAAATATTCATAATATATTGAATGAATATAATTGCACAAATTATTTATATACTGCGTGTGTGCACAGTATTATAGAAATAAAAACAAAACAAGAACTTAAACAATCAGCCATTCACACATGGAATTCTGAAACACGACAGATGTGAGATAAGAGTAACGGAAATGGACCAGTAACAACTGGTTCTCCACCAGGAAAATGGATTTCAGATTCTCCTTCACGCCACACATACATACCGTGTGTGTGTGTGTGTGTGTGTGTGTGTGTGTGTGTGTGTGTTTGATAAAATGAACAAAAAGAAAAGCAGGAGAATATAAAAAAACAATCACAATATGAAGTTTACATCAGAGGGTAGACAGGGAAATGGGATGGATGGGATATACAGACAGAAAGGCTTTATTAATATAAAGAAGTGAGCCAGGTATAATATATCAAAGAGCATTCTGATCAAGAAACAAAGATTAATCAAGTGATTGATCTCATTTTGTCCACCTAAACCCCAATGGTAACAAACATGGATGTCGTGTGTTCAAATTCATGGCAAGTCAGTGATGGGAAAGGCACAGACGTCAAGTTCACCATCTGAGCTATGCTAACACTTCTTTATCGATAACCTGCTTGATTTACAGTTATTTCATCTCTTCATTGAATTTCTAACATCCATTGCTTTTATTGGTTCTATTAATCGACTAACCTAAAATTTTGTTTTCTTTGTAAGTACAGAGAACACTAGTAGCTTGATCTTCTTTTTTGTTTAAAATGTCTTTCACTTATTTTTTTCTTTAGAAATAAAATTTTATAGCAATGAATACTGACAAAGAGATAGTTGAAAATAATGTCCATAATACGAAATACATGGGCTGAGTCCATAAACACAGTTTATCTCCTGGTAGTTAGCATTCATGTTTCTTTTTTTAATTTCAGAATATTAGAGGATATACGTTTTATTTACAAACTTTGTTTTTATACAGATTGAGTCAAAGCTATACATGTTAGGGGCAGTGCCTGTGGCTCAAAGGGGTAGAGCGCCAGTCCCATATGCTGGAGGTGGCGGGTTCAAACCCAGCACCAGCCAAAATCCACAAAAAAAAAGTTATACATGTAAGGGCTCCCTTCTCCCAGATAGTGTGCCCTGTACCAAAAAGTTGTGAATTTATTCATAGCCTTCTCTGCTCTCACCTCAGTTTGATTTTCACTGAGATTTTCTTCCATATCTACAGTTAGTGGTGATCTATTAGTTCCATTTGATATTGAGCACATGTCTCTGTTTCTCTACTCTTAGCAGACTGGTTCCCAGTTCCCTCCCTGTTGTCCAAAAAGATGCTAGATCACCATTTTTTTTAAGGCTGAGTAGTACTCCATAGTACATAGCATATCCCACATTTTATGAATCCACTCATGTATTGGTGAGCACTTGGGCTGTTTCCACATCTTTGTGATTGTGAATTGTGCTGCTATAAGCATTTAAGTGCAGGTGTCCTTTTTATAAAATGACCTTTCTTCCTTTGGGAGTATACCCACAGTGGGACTGCTGGGTCAAATGGCAGGTCTACTTTAAGTTCTCTGAAGTATCTCTACACAATTTTCCCTAGAGGCTGCACTAATTTGCAGTCCCACAAACAGCATACCCGAGTTCCTTTCTCTCTTTATAAACACCAACCAAAATAAATGGGACCTGGTCAAATTAAAAAGCTCTACACAGCCAAGGACACAATCGAAAGAGCAAACAGACAACCTACAGAATGGGATACAAAATCCACATGTCATACATCTGAGAAAGGGCTGACAACACACAACCTACAAAAGCCCAAAGAGATGACAAGCAACGCCACTAAAAACTGGGCAAACACAAACAGAAACTTTCCAAATGAAGATATATATTAATGGCCAAGAAACTCATGAAAAAATGCTCAGCATCTCTACTCATTAGGGAAACGCGAGTCAAAACCACAATGAGGTATCGCCTGACTCCAGCAAGAATGGTTTACATTTAAAAAAGCCCCCAAATGATAGTCGCTTGAAATTTTAATTATTTTGCCATTTATTCTCTATTTAGCTTTTAAAAAATAATAGAGGACACTAAAAACCACACACAAAGTCACAAATAATTCACACTAATTCAGTCTTGGGAGCGAGAACATGGGAATAAAAATAGCACCTTTGAGTTCTAGCTTTTCCTAGATGTGTATCTCAAGACCATCTCAGGGATAGTAAAGGACATGGGTATAAACCAGTAGAATGTCTAACTCCAAGACCCCCTAGTAAGGGGTCCAGGTACGATAGTGCTGATGGGCCATCTTCTCTACCAGGCACTGTCTTTGAGGAGATGACCTAGAGCCATGATTCACTCACAGGTTTCTCCTAGAAAGTGATGACAATCTAGAGAAATCTTCAGAATGTCAATGTTCTAAAAAGAAATTACTGTACTTTGTGTGTTCCAAATGTAATCAATTGTTCATTCAACATATTTTATTGTCTTAATTTTGAAAATTTTCATTTCAAGCACCAAGTTTCTCAAAAGTTCAAGTCTGAGATACAATTTGCTTCATGCATCTCTGCAAGCCATGCCCAGATCTGGATATTCATTCTGTCTTAGCACAGTCATTCCAGAATTCTGGAAGAGTCAGAAAACTAATTGGCCACGCTGCTCTTAATGCTTTTTTTCTTTTTTTTTTGGGGGGGGCGGTGGTGGTGGTGGTGACTAAAGGTCTTCTTACTCTGTCACCTGAGTCTGGATTTTGGAGACAAAAGTGCAAGCAGAAGCAAAAAAAAAAAAAAAAAAAAAAAGATGGAACAAAAGGAATTATTCATAACACTGCCTGAAACAGCAGGGAAAACGAAGTCTTCCAAACCTCTTCTCAGTTCCTTCCTTGTCATTTTTCCTGTATCCTTATATAAAAAAGGGCATTGAAGAATTAGCATATGCTTAATTTTGTCAAATGGATCAAGCTCATGAGCTGACTCAATAGTCCTTTTCCTTCCCCCAATGCACCTGGTGGTTGCAAACTAGAATTGCATAGCGTTTATTTCCCAGTTTGATACCAGGAAACTACATGACAAATATCTTCTCATTGCCCTTGTTAACTTTATATAAAATTATCCAGAGCTAATAAAACAGAAAGGTATGAAAGTCAATATGGATATCAACTTTGCAAGAGTTTTAGTACTGGAGAATGTTGAACTTATGTCCAAATGCAACTTTTAATGAAATAATCTATGCTTCTTCCTGTATCTGCTTTTAACTTAATAACCCAAATGTTTATCACAAATATTTATCACATAAATATAAATCTATCCCCCACATTCACACTCATATTTAAAAATCCTGGTACTTATCTAGTTTTCAGTCCCAAATACACTACAAAAGACCCCAACAAACAGAACCTTCAGTGGTACAAACAGAGTAACGACGGACACTTACACTTGTTTGGGGTATGATATGTGCTGACTCATCATATGATCTATCTTACTTAATTCCCAACAGCTCCATGAGCCTGGTTCTGTCATTCATTTTATTTCACAGAAGAAGTAACTGAAGGTCAGATAAATTAGCTCATCAGGAACACATGCTTAGTGGCAAAACTGAGGCCTAGATCCAGGTCTAACCACACAGTTTGTGCTTTTACCAGCAGGCTAGAAGATGAAAATGCTAGTAAGGAAGATGTAACCACATGGTAAAAGTAAATTATGCATATGTTAATTAAGCACCTGCAATATAGTTAACCCTGTGTGTTACATTAAATGCAAGGAATGCTAAATCTCTTCCTGAAGGAACTAACAATGAGGTGAGGAGCCATGATGAATCCTCAAAGTTATTCTCCAACTTCAGACAACAGTAATGCATCAAATTATTTTTTTCTATTTCATGAGTTTTGCAAGCATCATGGGCACAAAACAACATAGGTAGAAGCATTCAGCAAAGGTTGGGCTATTTGAGTTCTACAAAGAGAGGTCAAGTTTGGTAGGAGGCACAGAGATGTGGAGGGTGCTCTGGGTCAGCGGTGGATGCCCTCAACCCATGGGGTCCAGAATGACAGGTGACCCTAAAGAGGTAAACAGTAGTTTAAGGGAACACAACCATTTCAGGATGGCCACCAGGGCAGTGCCAATCACAGGGCTTTCCTTGGAGGTGCTCAGTAAATAGCAAAAGGAAGAATAAGCCAAGTGCAATGGATTATCTCAAGGTCAATCTCAAGTTTAGAAGGGACCAGTTGCATTTTTCTATTTGTGCGGGTATGTAGGTGTTTATTGGTTCCACGTTAGTATTGACTACATTAGATACTTGCTTTATCATGCTCTCTCTATACATACATACAGCGCTGTTATACACAAACATAGGTATTAAAGAAAAGAAGGGATGAGTAAACCAATGGAGCATGCCCAAACATCCAGCTTGGACCCTCTGATCATGAACAATCACATAATCCAAGTGATGAGTGCAATCATTAACGTACCTTCAACAGAGTAATATAGAGTGTCCATATAGTTCGTAGGCAATTTCAATTTTGTATATCAGCTCTAATGGTGTTCAGTAGAATATCTGATTTTAAAATATTAGTAAGAATCACAACTCAACAAGAATGGCTCTGAAAAGAGAGCCATTAAGAACTTCTTAAGAACTGGTCTTAAGAACTTCTCAGATAACAAAAACAAATCCACAGTGGAAGGTCTGCTAGACAAGGATGATACTGGGGATATCTGCCATGATGAAAATATATGATGCAAGTGTTCAATGAATAAATGAATTGTGAGGCAGTATGTCTACCCAAATTCCTTTAATACAGATAGAGAAAAACGCTGAAAGGGACTGTTACACAGAAAGAAAACTGAGGGTGTTTGTATCAGCAGGAAATGTCAACAAGAAAACTGGCATTGCGTCAAGACCACAGTTGGGCATTCTAAACCTGCAACGTTCTCCAGCAAAGTCACCCAGCATTGCCACTGTGTGATCTTGAAGGATGAGTTCACCTCTCAGTTTCCTCATCTGGAGAAGGGGTGCATTTCCAGCTCTAATGCAACGTGAGCGCAGAGTGAAAATACAACAACGGTAAAGGACTGAGGACCAAGGACTAGCAACATTTCCCAGGGGCTTACTCTAGGCCAGGCGTCGTTCTAACGGTTTTGCGTGTACTAATTCAGACAATTTAATTGGCTTACATGGCAGGTACTATGCCTTGGCAAACAAGGAAATCAATACACAAGCTAAACAATTTTCCCAGCGCCATAAGCAGAAGGGGATGAAGCCAAAACTCCAACACAGACAGACACTCCTAATGAACACTCTCCACAGCCTTTTCAAAACAGGGAAGGCAAGGTGCTGGGTAGTGTACATATTTAATTATGCATTTTAAAACCCAAAGAACGCTTCCAAATACTTCCTTGCTACTGCTCAAAATTGCAACCATCTTCCTGCAGAAAATTACAGCTTTTCCTTGGCCTTTGTTACACAACAGGTAAATTATAACTAAAACGACTTAGGGAATTACTGGTTGCAAATTACAAACACCTACAGAGTAAGATTTTCTTGCATGTATAGAAATGCACAAAAAGATGTATCTTTAGCTACTTTTACTACACTATCTAAAAACATAGTCTCTTCTCCTCCCTCTCCTAGAATTACAGGACTAGGGAAGGTAAGCTCAGAATGTCCTGTTCCCCAGACGAGATGCTGGTGATATGTACCCGCCTTCCTAGCCTTCAGCCCCCAAGGAAGGGGTGATTCTTCCACCCTCTCGGGATGCTGAAAGACTGTCTGAGAAAAATAAAAATAATTTCCCTCCACAAATGGTTGGGTCTGTTTCTTAGGTTTGAAAGAATACAATTCTTTCTTAATGTACAGACAAATGAAACACATTGATGCATCTGCCTTTAGAGAAAATCCCTGATGCTGAAAAACTGATTTGTATTAAAAAGTACTATGGTTAGGGTGGCACCTGTGGCTCAAAGGGGTACGGCACTGGCCCGGTATGCTGGAGGTGGCGGGTTCAGACCCAGCCCAGGCCAAAAAATGCAAAAAAAAAAAAAAAGAATTAAAAAAAAAAAAGTACTATGATTACTATTTTAGAAATCTAGCTCATCATATCACCATAAAATAAACAAGGTGAGGCACTATTTTTAATCATACATATATTTATTTCTATTTTATAAAAGTGTATACTCTTATTTTAGTATCATGCTAAAAAAAACAACAAACCTATTTCATTGTCCTATCTGACTACTTAAAATTTATGTTAATACAATCTTTTTGCTCAAACTGAAATATTGACTATTCCTAATCATAAATCTGAACCAAAACAAATCTGATTGAAGCCAGCTGGTATTTTGACAAACTAAGAAAATGTATAGCAACCTTTCTTAACAGTGACAGGCAAATTTTGAGAAAAGCTGGCTGATTTTGGACATAATAAATGAGAGCATTAAATTCTCAAAAAGGATTTCAATGCATTCACGAATGAGAATCAGTTCTAAAAAGTGACATAATAAGGCTTAGAACTTCAGGTTTGGTCTCATTAGCTCTCAGATTTCTGATCCCAGGGGTCAAGTGCATTGTGCTCAGCACCCCCATCATTACCACCATTCCTGGCACTTGGTAGACACTAAATAAACTGACGTTGAAAAAACTACAAATCAGATTTTTCATTAAAACAGAAAATAGTTTTATATCACTAAACACAATATTAAAATTCAAGAAATACATGTACCATCACAAGTTCTATTTACTTTTCATCATGTCTTAAGATGATTATTACCAATATGGGATTAAAGTAACTTAATAGTTCTTACATAGAACATAATCCATCAAGCAAAACTGTTAAGTTCCCATTTAGGATTTATTTCTACAGTTGAAAAAGATGCTTTAAGGATTTCTTTAACTTCACGGTCAGCAATGCAGAATCATAAATTGACCACATACTGAAATTTAATGAAATCATTTTATGAATAATTTCAATTAAGGAAATAAATAAAGCTCATTTTTATTATATTCTTAAAATCATACAAAGGCGACTACATATTATACATAGCAAAAAAAATCTCTCTGTAGTTGGATTATGTTAAGATTATTTTGTAGTCCAAATGTTCTAGGAGATGAGAGATGTGCCCTGAAATTGCCAGACTTTTTCTTTTACCCGAATTGATGAAAGTCTAATGGAAATCAAAATCAGGCAGATCCAGGGGAAAGAAGAAATCTGTCCAAGATTTTATGCAGCAAAAATAGATCTGCTTAGCTCCTGAATTACAGAACAGCCCTGCTATTCAAGTAAAGTGCTCCAAGGCAGAGAACCCAGCAGGGCCCCAGGTAGAGATCTCTTAGAAACAAAGTTCTCTAGGTCTGAGAGAGGAACTGATCCCACTCATGGCGACAGGACTCTAAGCAACACTGGATCTTCAAGTGTTCTTAGCCTGTGTTTGACTATCTGGATGGGAACATTTTTTGGAGAGGAGAAATGCTGGTTATTCTGTTACTAAAATCAAAATAGAAACCAGCTAAGGGGAGCTCAGAACCACGCCAGTGCCTAAAACCAGGTCCAGTTTAGGAAGGTAGTCCCATTTCTTGAAGCCTTCTCTCCTGAGTTGGCCCTGCAGCCAAGTCTCCACATGAAGGTCACCGTTCTACCATACCAAGCGACTCTTTCTGATTCTGGAACATTTCTGCACAGCTCTTGTCTTTGATGGAGTTGCATGGTGAATGTGAGATCATGATGGACCAGATTCAGCCAAGAACAGGGTCCATTTCACTGCCTCTGGATCTCACTGTGAGTGACAGCCATGCCATGGGAAGTGCCTGCCCAGGGCTTAAAAGCTGAATTCAAGGGAAGAATGGAAAGGGTTCATTTAGCAAGGAAAAGATGTCTGGATAAAGTTTGTAAAGGATACCAGTTTAACATGTGCACCACGAAATATGGAATGTTAAGGAATTGCATAAAGAAAAACTAAAGCAAAGAACTGAGATAATTCAATGGGTGCGTGAAGCCCGACTATGCTCGATCTCTGGCTGAGCCATTCAGGAACATCTGTATCAATGAGGCTTAAGAAATGAGGGTTCGCTCTGTCATAGAAAACAAAGTGGCTTGTGTAGGGAGGCATGAACTTCCCACTTGTCTTTAAATATATTAAAGGTGCTATAAATAGACTATCACCTGCTCCTCCTTCCATTTAGAAAAGAACAAGCCAGAACAGGTTTGAATTACAGATTCAAGAGAATCACGAGCCGAAATGCCCTGGCAGAACAGATTTCCAAAGGAAAAACTCAATGTTTTTTCTTCCCTGCAACGAGAGGAACAAAAAGGAGATGTCTTTAGACACCCAGCTTGTCAATAAGATGGAGCAGAGGTCCCTCTGCCAGTCCTTTTCAGTTTTAAAAGTAGTAAAATAGAGGTAACAACTGCAGCCCACCGAGAACGCAAGGCCGGTTACAGGCAGGGGGGTGAGGGCTGCCCGGGCCCCACATCCCGTCCGCAATGATCCCAAATGTGCTCTCTTCTCTGTTTTATAGAACAAGCATCAGTGTGGGGTCTGTGACTTCACCATCTCCTAGGTTCTAGTTTGTATTCTTACCCAATACAACTCAATCAGAAGACAGCAGCCATCAAGTAGTGTGTGTGTGTGTGTGTGGGGGGGGGGGGGGTGGTGGTGAAAGAAAGTTTCATTTAAAAAGAAACCATGATGGTTACAATTTTTCCTATGCATAACATTTGAACACCATCTGGCTCAGGATAATCGGAAACAAACTGCTAAATATCAAGGACAGCTATTTTATGCACTCGGTGAAACATAAGCAAGATCCACTTCTTTGCTGGTGCATGCAAATAAATATGGGCGCTTGTTTATAGTCTAAGTCTATGAAAATATCATTCCGTGGAGACATTCCCAGATCAACCACTGACCAAAACAATAAATAAATAAAATAAAATGCCACTGGATAATCGACCGTTCACGGCTGGCACCAAAGCTGCATACGCACATCACAGCCGGTACAAAAGTTTGAACCACAGACTTGGAGACACCAGTAGCAGGAAGTTACCGCCATCTACAGATTTCCTCTCACTGCTGAAGACAGCCGGCCAAGGATCTGGGCTGGGAAGACATAAACTGGCCAGACTGGCATCAGCTGTCCTGTCGGGCTCCAGGATGCGCCCAGAGAAGAAATCCACTTTCATAACCAGTCCAGCCCCGTAAACCATTAACCACTCCAGAAACAGAGGAGCATGGATCATCCCACATGCTTCGCATTTGTACAATCTGAGGTTACAGGAGTCACAACGGGTCAACACCCCGCCGTCGCTTTCTGTCCATGCGGCTAAACTACCTACACATTTAAAGATATTTTATTTTATTTACATTTTCCTTGTCACTATCCACTTTCCCAAGGCAGGCTTTTTACTGAGTTAAATAATGCCCAATACAAACTAGAAACGCGAGCTCAGGGCTGTGCCAGTGGAAAGGGGTCGGAGGCAGCGGACCCGCCGGGGAAGCCGAGGGTTGACCCGGCTGAGTCCAGCGCGGGCGGGTGTCGCGGGCAGCGCTGCGGAGTTTCCCAGCGGGTGCGCACGGATGTACAAACCGCACGCCCCGCCGCCCACCTGGCGAACACCTTGGCAACTTTATTTTGGGCAGAACCTTCCGAGGAAACTTTTCCGTTGCCCGCAGCCCTTGCCCGAGCCAGGCCGGCCGCCGGCCGCCAGGAGGGGCGGGGAGCCGCGGGCCCAGGACCACAGCGCCCGGCGGGACGCGGCTCGGCGGCCGGGTCCCTCTCGGGGGCCGGGAAGGAGCGGGCGGAAGCCGCGGGGAGGCCACTCACCAGCCCGAGCGCGAAGAAGAGGGCGAGCAGGGCGAGGCACGAGCCCATGACGATGAGCAGCAGGAAGACGATGAGCGGGTGCTGCTGGCTCATGCGGTAATAGGACTCGTAGAGCCAGTCCCGGGACCGCGGCAGCCCATCGCCGCCGCCCGCCGCCGCCGCTGCAGCAGCCTCGGCGCGGTCCCGCAGATAGCGGCGGCGCCGCATCGCCCCCTGCCACATCGGGGCGGCTCACGGGGCGCCCGGCCCGGCCAGCGCCGCTCGCCGCTCGCCGCTGCCGCCGCCCGCCCACGTCCCACGCCCGTGCCGCCTCGGCCGGCCCGGCTGCCGGCGCCCGGAGCTGCGCGCAGGGGCCTCCGGCGCGGGCGGAGCTCGGCGCCCCAGGATGGGCGCTCTGACGCGCGGGCGGGGGCCGGGCGGCGGCCTCGGGGGCAGCTCCCGGCGCCGCCGCCGCCACCACGCGGGAGGGGCGGGCTCGACAGGGGCCCCTCGGCCCGCCTCCCCCCCACCCCGCGCCGCGCAGCCGGTCTCCGCGCAGGGGCGGCGCCCGGCGTCCCCCAGCCACCGCCCCCCGACGGCGGGCCGGAGCTGGGAAAGCCGGGTGCTGACGGATGGAGCGGGAGTGGGCGGGAGGCACCGGCAGCGCTGGGACCCGAGTGGTCCTCCCGGTGCGCCCTCCCACGCTCAGCTACGGGTGGTCAGCCCTCCCCTGCCCTACCCCGGCACAGCCTGGGTGTTGAGTGCGGTGTGAGGGGCTCCAACCCTCCTCTCCACTAACTCAGAACGCCGAGATGGGGTGGGGGGCTCAATCCCTGCCCTCCCCGCCTCCCACCTGGCTCCGAGCATTGCCAGGGCTCCTGACCTCCCTTCTCCCCACCCCCAACTATCTCAGAGGGCGGCGAGGAGGGAACTGCCACTTTCCAGATCTCCAGTTCTCAGTGGGCCGCCTGCAAGGGGGAGCAATCCGCCCCATCGCCTCTCCAAGGTCACAGAGCGCAGCTTGGAGGGGACCGTCCACCCTTTAGCCTTGGGGGCCTCCTATTCATAGGACTGGGGGGGGACTTGCTCTCCTTTGTTCTCTTTAAGTGCAGAGGAGGGGATCCCCTACCCTCCTGGCCTCCCGAGGGTCGGGGTTTCCCACCCTCCTTCCCTATAGCACAACAGGGGCTCCCAAACTCCCCTCCACTTCCTTGGAGAGCAGAGCCTCTTCCCTGCGAGGGGTGGGAGAGCGCTGGAATGCGAGGGAATTCTTGGAAAAGAACGGTGTCCAATGGACCGATTTAGGATGAAGTGGCTGTGAGTAAATGCGATTTAAACGCACAGCCTCACTTGCGCCCAATGCTTTGGCCTCAGCCACGCTTGGAGGTGTACAATGGGCCAAGGTGTCCCCCATGTCAGAGGTTACCCGATGCCCTCTGGTTGGTCAGCTTCCTCCTGATTCCCTTTGCCCAGGTGAGCGGGCAGTGTCGGGGCCCAGCGGAATGTGACCGCGCACCACTGGCGGAGCAGTCGGCTCTGGAATTGGCTCCCTCCAAGCCACCTTGGGGAACCAGAAGCAGAAGGTGCTAGAGGTGGGTCAGGAGCCCTATAGGGACAGACGTCAGTGGGCTCCGTGTCCCCTCTTTACGCGCTTTGGAGTTGAGGCCGCTGGCCCTCTCTCTGAGAGGCAGAGGGTTTCATTGCTGATCTCCAAAGGAGCCCACCATTCTGGAGTTTTCCTTGTGTCCGGCCCAAAGAGTCACAAATCCCGCTCCATCCCACAGCTTTCGCCTATGGAATTCAGGGGACTGTGCCTGTCCCATTACCAGAAAGCAGCCCAGGGGACTGTTTGCATGCGCTGCTCATCACCGCCAGTGGACGGCCAGGGCTCAGGAAGCTGAGCTCTCCATAACCTTTTCAAATTGTCCCGTTGCGGGTCTGGGCTGTCCTGTTCCCCTCGTAGACAGGGGCATGAAAGCTGGCTAGCCTATGAGTGCAGGACTCAGGCCATGCATGGAGACCCAGACCAGGAGCCTTGCAGGGAGTTTATTTTTAGTAACTCTGGCTGGGCCCTGGGAGTCAGGGCCTGAAAGCTGCATCTCAGAGAGACCCGAGGCATACGCGGGGCGGGAAGGTGGGTATTGGACTCCCGGGCATGACTGGGACGCGGGGTGTTTGGCAGGGCGTTGTGCTCCACTGGGCTCTTCCTAGGTCCCTGTGCCTTGCCTCCTTCTGGGGACCCGGAGAGAAGAAGCCGGGTGGGGGAGGGGAATGTCTGGGCGGGGTCCCTCTGACTTCTCCTGCAGGGCCTTGGGACCTGCGTCCCTCCTGTGCTCCTCCTGGCCTTCCCCAAGGGAGGGTGATTTCAATTCCAGCCTCTTACTGGGTTCCGTGCTTTCTTTGGATACTCCCAGATTTTAGGCTGGGAGGACCCGAGAGACTCCTCAGGACTCCTCAGGAAACGCGGTTGTGTGCAGCAGAGCGGGCGAGCCTCTATCCTGTTGGCGCGTTCGCTTCCTCCTGCTTGTCCACAGCCCTTCTGGGTGGGCAGAGTTGCACATTTCCAGTCCTTCCTGGAGCGAGCAACGTGCTAATTACTCATCCTCTCTCCAATTCTTGCTGCTGCTTCGCCCCTTGTATTGACAAACGTCTGCCTCCACCCACTCAAGAAGGAAGAAAAAATAAATAATCTGGGAAAAAAAAAAAAAAAAAGCTGAATGGCTTGTAAGGGAAAAGGCGATGTCTAATCACTTTCTCCTTTCTAGTGGGGAAGTGGAGTACTTCCATATCCAGCGGCCATGCCACATAGATTTTAAGATTGGTGAGGAGAGCTGTTGTGAGACTTTTAAGAGATTCCCTTAAATCTGGTGGCAGGTGTAATGGGAGAGACTCTGCCTGTAGAGCAATTTTGCACTTGAGGCTTCTGAGATTTTCTAACGTTCATTCCTTCACTAATTCTTTCAGTAAGGATTTACTTTATGCCTACCAGGCCCCAGATGATCAGGGAAAAAAACAGAAAAAATAAATAAATAAATAAAAAGACCTGGATCCTGAGATTCTTGTAGGAGTTTTCTGTGTGCTTTGAAACCTAGAGTTACAAAAATCAAACGGGAGCAAAAACTCAGCTTTCTTTCCTCTCTCTTCTTTCCCTACAATTTAAATTGTGTCACCATAGACACAGGCTTTACAAAGAAATTAGTGTAAAAATCAAGGACAGGACAGGCTTCTGTGAGGTTTTGTGGGCTTATTTTTGTATGGGGGCCTCTGTCGTTACTTTATGTTTTAATAAATGTGAAACATTGTAGTCACTATAGTTACTCTATCAGTGCTTTAGAATCAATTGAATGAAGTATGCCTCTTAAAATGCTCACATTTCTATTTAAAAGGAGGAAGAAAAGAAACCAAATAATAACCTACAAGCAGCATGAAGTGCAATGAAAAATGTCCTTCAGTGCCAAGCCAGGAGCATGAAACATGCACTCCTGCAAGTAGGGGGACCCCAGGAGGCCTCTCTTCCGTTTCTACACCTTTGAGTAGCTGGGCTGTTGCACCAAGGAGGGTAGGAGGGTAAGGCGTGAGCAGCAAGGGGATCTCCCATGCATTACTCTGTATCAATTTATTCCGGACAAAATGCACAAAGAACCAACTGGGGAATCTCCAAGTGGGCCTGGGGAGAAAGAAAAAAAAAAAAAAAAAAAATAGGAAAGAAAGAAAGAAAAGCAAGTATCTGAAAGTAGAATTCCTTTTCCTGCAACGCTAGAGGGCAGCCCTCCATCCTCACAGCCCCACACAGGGGCAGGGTCTGCTTTCTGGGTATATGACTTATGCAGCTAGTTTAAGGTTCAGCTGTCACCACCCTGAAATTCTTAATGTTGAACAAAAGACTCTGCACAGCCACTTTGCCCCAGGCCCTGCAATTAGAAAGCCCATCCTGCTCCTGCTCTTCTCTGGGCCTGCACACAGCGCCCGGGGGGTGCCACCCTACGGACAAGGTCTCCCCTGCCAGGCACTCCAGGCCACCTCTGCCCTCCTAATGTGATCACCTTCCAGGCTTTCACACACCAGCACACCTGATCAATTATACATCCAAGTAACCACGCTGCAGTACAGATTTATGCTTCAGTGGGTTTTGCTTTAAAAATAACCCATCTTCTAGTTCCTATTTCAAATCCAGTTAGATTAGCTCAGTCAATGACGCTGTCATGTTCCTCTCAACGTCCACAGGGCTCTTATTGATTAAATAAAGGCAGGCCATCAAACTGCACCAAGGACAGAGCAACCATGTGCCAACCAACCCAGGGCATGCTATAGACTGGAGCGCGGAGTATTTGCCTGTGTATTCATTTTTCTTCCTGGCAAATACATTACTGAAATTTATATAATAAAGTATGAACATTATGTCAACATATTCATTATCACCAAGAAATATGTTTTGTGTACCCAGATAACATTTACATTTTTATTGAATAGAGTCTGGGAATACAGAATCCACCCAACCAAAGCCAGCCTCTGACTCCTAGAAGTCAAATTAACTCTTTCAGCTCATGAAAGCTCTTGCAGTTCAGTTTTTAGAGCATGAGACAGACATCGCTGAATGTCACATTAATACATTCATGTCCTTGTCCATCCAGCAGCAAATGGTCCCTACATGCCTTTGAAAGGCCCTACCTACTTGGCTTATTTGACAAATTATCTTTTCAGTGACGTTAGAATGAATGTTTAAAACAAGCATCTGTAAATTTTGAGATTTACTAGGATTGGATTTTTTTAGCCCTTAACATGTGAGATGGTACCAGTATTTCAGAATAGACCTTTACAAAAGCCCACTGCCATTAAGAAGTTTATCAGAAAAACCCACCGAAATGCTGGAATTCCTTCCCTGAGCGCTGGGAGGCGTGAGAATAGGTTAATGACTAATCAGTTTACAGCACATCTACAACCTTGTGAGAGGGATTGATTTCTCTGCAATTGCTCAGAGAATGTGATCTCAAAAGCAGTGACTCATGCCATGGAGATGAGGCACAGGGTTTGCTGCCTGGGGAGGTCCTGGGAGAGGGGGCTTATCCAGCGAGTTTAAACGGGCAGTTCAGACATCTTGGCTTTTATTTTTATGCTCCTGTTAAGTGTCCTTTAAAATAGTAAAGGAAAAATTTAATTGTGCTCTAAAATTGAAAACTAAATGTACTTTGAGGGACAAGACATGCATTTATGAAACACAATTCTATGACAAGAGTTCATAAATATTTTTGCACAATTCCACCTCCCCCATTCAATTCAGATGACTTGGCTTATGATTTTAAGCCACTCCGCACTATTTCATAATGTTTTTTTTTTTACATTTGGCAATAAATCCAGCTCACTGCTAGTTTTATTCTATACTGTGCTGTTATAATAGTCAATATTCCTGTAACAACTTCCTAAAAGCACTGAGTTTTGCTCCACCCAACTGTACATCCTTCGAGAAGTCACACAAGATCTCTAAGCTTCAGTTAATTTATCTCTAAGATAAGAGAAGTGGACCAACTATTTTAAGACTCTTTCAAACATGTTTATACTATTCTATGCTGGGTAAAGGGATGGATTTTAACCAAATTCTCTAAATCAAAAGGAAAAAAACCATTTGCATCCAATAAAAAAAAGTGTTGAACTGCACAAAAATAATTTGTCAAATTTTATCTTAAGTATTTAATAACAAGTACTATTTCCTCTGAATAAAACAAGAAAAAAGTGTGTTAGTTGTATGTCATGATAATTTAGTAAACACACGCAAGTCTTATTTTTCCATTAGTGTGGTCTGTCCTCCCTCACTGGAAGGTGAGCTCAATAAGGGCTGAAGATTTTGTTTGTTCTGTTCACTATGACCCTATTGCCTGAAAGTTGCAAAAACACACAGTCAGCACTTAGCATGTGCTAGATGGATGAAAGGGTGGAAGAATGAGCAAGTGAAGACACAGACAACGTCCTTCTTTCAAAAAAAGAACACAATTAACAAACAATGACCATAGAGGACTTTCATCAGTACTTGATTTTACTTCATTTTCACAGATCCTAAAGAGGTTATATTTATATGTTTAATATATTTATAGGTCAAGAAGTGCCCTCCTTTGCGTCTCTAAAAATCTCACAATGTTTTCAAACTCTAAAGTGGCGATATTTTCATGAAAGATTGAACACCTATTGCTACCAGTTGCACTTGAATAAATAGAACCAAGTGTAACAGCACGACCATAGCATGAGGCAAGATACTAGAGAAATAATGATAAATTAAATGTGTCCAGGAAAGAGATTATCTGGAGTGAGTACCACGGAGGATTTTATCTAGAGAAAATGGCATCTGACGCTGTGAGTTCCCAAGAATGCATCACAGCCAGCACAATTCCAGGCCATGCTAATGAAGTCGCCCAGGATTTATGGAGTGTCCATTTAGAACCTTGTCCTCTCTGCACCTTGGCCACGTGGAGAACTTGACAGCAAGAAAGCCCGGAGGTATGGTCAGGATGGAGCAGAATGCATAAGCAACGTCTGTGGACACTTGGAGTTCCAAGCATGACCACCAGGGACAGGGGGACTAGGGGGAGACAGTGGCTCAGAAGAGGCTTGCTGCTTGCTAGATTTTGTTACTGCTAGCATTTCTGGAAAAAAGAGTTCAAATTCTAAATTTAATTTCTCATGCTATAGCTCTTGTGTTTGTGGATTGAGTTTCGGATTCGATTCCCTGTTATAAATTTAGGAAATTTTGCTCTTCCATGGAAGACTTTAAAAAGTAATTCTTCACACCCTATGAGACACTTCTATTCCAAATGGTACCCCATCCATACCCCCGAAGAACAAGAATAAGAACAAGTCTGAAACTCAGTTCAGAACCTACACCCACCGCACTATCTCCTCCCTCCGGGGCCATCTATAAAATGACGGAGCTAGACATGGTCTCATTCACCTTGTGCTCTGTCACTGGCCCACACTCAGACAGCCATTGCTCCTGTGTACGTCGTGAGTCTTGTCCCAAGTCTTCCCCACTCTCTTCCTCAATTCTCTTGTTCTTACTTGCGTCTGGCTGCCTTCGTGCCTTCTGAGTTAGACTCCAGACATAATGAACCGCAGATGATGCCCAGAGTTCAGGGCCACCCACTCCCACCACCATCTCTCCACCAATACACCTGCCTCCCTTCATCTCAAGGCACCGCCACGCCCCTACCCACAGCTGCCTCGCCCAGCCTCCACCCTGCACTTTCCCCACCAGAGACCTGCCTCTCATCTCCAGCTGCAGCTCCATCTCCCATCCACGCTTAGCACCAGAAGCTGATTGTCACACTATTTCAGCCCCAGTTGCTTTGCTAAAATAGTAAGCCACTACTGTCCAACAATATTTGGAGTATGGGAAGGTTAGCAAAAGACATTTGCAAAGGACATCTTTTTAGCGATACTTTATAATGGATGACTAGCAGCCAGGCTTGCCTTTTTGTTCATGATAATAAAAGCATGACAGTTTACATCACTATGTATAAGGATTTCTAAACAGTCAGTTTTTTCAATAGAATCTTTGAAAACAGAGATAACTAAATAAAGATGAAATTTTCATGTGAAAATTAGTTAAATAAAGAAAATACTGTCACAGTAATAAATGATATTTCAAATGAAGAATCAATTGGACCTTCCTGAAAGAGGCAGCATCTGCTTTCTCTCACCCAGGAGCACCTAAGACACATTTTTCTCAGCTCCTACTTCAGTGCCTGGGACCAGAGTCAGGGAAGGTCACTGGGTTCATGTGGTCAATCGCCTTAGTTTAAATAACCTCCCAATGGCCAGATACGGTTGATGTGCCAACTCTATCTAACATGCTGTATTTACCTTGTTCCTGGGAGACAATGAAGACAGGTTTGTGCTTAGCAGGCTGAGGGAATAAAAAGGCCATCTTAAAACAAGACCCTGGCTAGTGCATTACAGAATAAGAACTAACACACAAGAAAAAGTGGGTCCCTCCTGCTGTGCTGGAGCTGTTTATTCTTCACTTCTAAATATATCTTTTCCCAAGAGCCAACCAATGCAGGGCTTATCTCAAAAATTAAAAAAAAAAGAAGATGTGCTTAAAAATTGTAAAGATGTTAATATTAAAATATCTGGAATAAAATATAGAAAATATTTAGCAGGCTTGAATGTTGCTCAATGTAGATTCAAACTGCTTTATGTTGTTTCATTAAAGTGTGAAGTATCTACTCTTCAGATATGCTTTTCTTATATGAAGATAAAATTAATTATATTTAGTCTTATACTTTGCAGATAGTACAATTATGTTGTTTAGAACAAATTTCTCAAATGTAACGTAACCTTTTGCCAACCCTCTACATTCATGCTATAGAAAAAACCTCCTTCAGTGGTGTTCTATAGGAAAATTTAAGGGATTAAGAAGTCGTGAAGTGTGACACTAAGAATCACAAGTGTGAGAGCACAAAATCAGATTATTCTGAGGAATCACATTCTGAACCTTCCAGAAGGTTTTTCCTCCCTGCAAGTAAAGTACTCTTGACCCAAATAATATTAAGCCTTTTTGTTTTGGGGCTATATTAGTGTTTCAATGAATTACATTTAAATTAAAAATAAAATGGAATGTAGAAAATATAGTAGAACCTGCACAGTTGGCCCCCTCCCTGCATTGACCACCTCCAGAAATTGACCTAATTTCCATAGACCAGACACTCTGGTTCTGTATGTGACCAGTTTGTTACAGTCCCTTGGGTGGTCGACTTACAGAGGTTCTCCTGTAACGTTTATACTTAATTCAAAAATCAGGGGATGGTAGTAAGAAACGCCAAGCCACTGTCGGTGCTTTTACCAAATACATGGTACACTCAGAAGTAGGAGGGGCTGCTGGTGCCACTCAACCTTTCAGCCTAGCGATTGTTGGATGAATCAGCAGTGGAAATGATTAACATTTTTTATTTAAAAAATCATTCTTTATGAAAGGATGATTACTCATGCTTGCTTATCTTCTTTTTGATCGTTGGCCCAGAATTCATAAATTCTCTCGCAAGCACACTTTATTAATATCAGACCTTGAGGGAAGGAACCACATTTTTTAGTCTGTTCCGAAAACTGAGTACTCCACATGTAAGCTCTTATTTAATTAATTAATTTACTTTCCCTGTAATACAAATGTAATCCTGTAATCCCCTGGAGATTCTTTGCTTCTCTTAACCATCTGGAAGCTTTTCTCTTCCTTAATTAATTAATACCTCACCCCACTCCCAAGAAGGATTAGTGGATTGATGAAAGTCCTTCGATTGTTCTATTTTAAGTTGTGCTTAATTAAAAAGATAATTCCAACTATTTTGGAAATAATTTGAATATGAATTTCAATTAAATAATAGTGGGAGAAAGAGACTGAAGATCATTAAAATATAGCTAATTTAAAAATGATTAATGAGCACATGGCAACTCTAGACTTGAATATTTGAGAGTGTATATTTGGCTCTGGAAACTAAACCTTAGAAATGACATTGAGAAAGTGAGACCACGGCAAGAACAGTAACCACAGGAGAAGCTGGGACCAGAGCCGTCATGTCACACAGCTTGGCACGTGGAGCCTCTGTGGGAGAGCTTCACCTGGAGCAGAGATGCTTCACAGTGACATAGGCATTCCCATGCAGCTCAGGTGCACAGCCAGTCTTACTTCCTTTTCCTATAAGTGCTTTGAGCTTTTCACAAAGCCTCATCCCTGCTGGGTGGGGAGGAGACACAGTTGACTGAGTGCAGTAAGTCATCAGTCTGCAGCTGTCACTGAACAACCTTCTTATGTCACCTGAGCTCTGAGTGACTGCCCCACTTGCAGGATCTGACCAACCTCTCCAGACCTCACCAAAGCAGCGTCGAGGAGGAAGGGAAAGGGGAGGTAAATGTCCAAGAAGAAAGAGCGACGCTGGACCCAGGGGCTTTTGTCATCCTCACTCTTCAGAACGGCTCACTAGTAGCAGAAGCACAAGCTGCTTCTGGGGCGTTCCTGGGCACTGCATTAGCATTTGCTGATAGAAGGTCTAACTTGTGGTCATCTGGTCAAGGTCTGGGGATACTCCAGTCTGACCAGGACAGCAACTAACTCACTGGCTCTTTTTCCTCAACCCTGTTCTGAGTGATTGCCTGGGACCCTAGTAAACCAAGTAAGATAGCAGGCTCCCATTTAGCTATCTCCAGGACCTTCTGACACTCGGAGGTGTGCAGGGAATTCTCCAGTACTGTCCTGCCATGTAATCTGGGCTGTGTGTGGTGGTGCTCAAAGGATACATCTCCTGTCCCCTGGCTCACCTGCAGGGCACTGCTCAGGTTACTCAGAGTGAGTACAAGACGATGAATCCCCACTCATGGCTGGTGCCCACGTCATATTGATGGTTCTGTGTTTTGACTATCACACCACTTTCCCAACACCTGCCTTCCTCCCTCCTTGCTTCTCCATAGTTTTTTCTCCTTCCTTCCTTCTGACTGCCTCGTCTGGAGCCTTCCTCTTCTTATTCTTCATATGCTATTTATCTCTGTCCTTGGAATTAAGTGGGCATCTTAGATTGGGGCCCGTGGGTCTGCATTTGATGTACCAAAAGTGCAGTTGTAGTTGAGACAGCTGTCAGCTGCACAGAAGATTCCTGACCATCCAGACCTCAATAATCTAGATCATCACCTACCCAGCAAGCTGCCTGGAGTCAGCGCCATAAGGTCCAGGAGTCCCAGGGCCAGCTGCTCCTTTGCTGTGCCATCTTGATAACCTGACTATCTGTCCTAAGCTTGTCATCTCTTAACAGATTAGCGGCTGCAGCTATGGGTGCCATATCCTCCATGGCAGGATTTTGAAGAAGGGGATGAACACTAAGGGGTTTCTACACCTACATCTATGACATAATTCTCCCAGAGCCATTAGCCAGAACAGGGCTACATTTCTTCCTTCATACCAATCACAGGAGAGAAATGTGACCACCATGTGCTAAACCCCCCTAGGCTTTACTCCCTAGAGCCACCTCCCCAGAGCAGAGGCTGACTCCAGGCCTAAACAAAATCAGTATTGGCTGAGTTAGCAAGGAACAAGTGGAAAGGGCACATTTAAGTTTGCTGAAAGTGGCAAACTACTGTGTCCATCCCAAGGGGCACAGAGAAATTCATCCTCGTCTTCTCTCTCCTGACAAAACCTTTTACAATCACTGCCTTCTTTAGCAAGAAATTCAGAAGGTCACTTTTAAGAATAAAAAGTAATCAATGTTTTCCTTGTTCTTAGCAATGTATGTCCGTAACTCCCCTGAGGTTGCAATGGCACATGATTTAGGCAGAAAATAAAAACTGCTTGGTTTATTATTTTTTAAATGAAAGAGCTATTTAGAAACATTTTCAGGCTTGTGAGCCCATCCTTTATTCAAATAACGGGTGAAAATGGTACCCGGCTCCGAGCTGAGGTATGAAAGCAGCTTATCTGAGAAGATTCAAAGGTTGGACAAGATGACTTCTAAATTTTTGATTCCAGTATTTTAATATACGTGGACAAAAGTCTAATAAGCATGAACGCCACAAAAGACAAATAGCAAATAGTATGATGCTGTTCTATTATTTGTCTTAAATTTCTGAATATGGTACAATGAAGTTAGTGTGCTCTTAAACCTTTGGAATAAAGCCTAGTCAACTGACAACAGATATAGTTTTATTACCATTTATTCTTAGAAAATTCACACACGGTAAATGTCTAACCTTGACCAAATGTTTTAGCCTACTAGCAAAGCTTGATGTATTTTCATAGGATATGTCCCTCATATGCAATATGTAACATTGTGAAACTGTTTCTAAAGTAAACACTCTTCAACCCTTAATAAGAATATTTTTAGAAAATGGAAAGCATCTGTTTTAATCTCAGAGTTTGGATTATATGTGTATAATTAAGACACCAGTGATTCTGGGGAAAATGGATAAATAGTAATCATGTATATTTTGTGTTTTCGTACATTTTTATTTTTTCATACACACACACACACACACTTAAGGTAAATTATTTCATTCAATTAAAACCTAATCAATATATGTTGAGATGCTTAATAATAAAGTTTGCTTGTATTTATGAATTATATTCTTTCCGTGGGCAACCTTTCCTGTCAACCTAAGGATTGCTTTTAGAAATCATTTATTTTCCAAGCATAAAATTAATTTAGGTCTATATCATTATTGATAAAAATTGTTTCCTAGATACCAATTCTAGTGTAAGGATTAAAACCATCTTTTCAAATATTGTTGCCATTATAATCGATTCAATTTCATGAGTTTTAAATTATTTTCATTTTATATTTATATTTCAGTTTGTTTTACTACCCGCCTTGTATATGAATTTGTAAAACAATAAAGGTTGATATACACTATCTTGAATTTTATTTTAAAATAGGAGTCTAAGGGTTATGATTTCTGTGAAAGACAGATGGCTATATTGGAGCCCGTTCTGATGATTGTGCCCCACCCTGGAGCCAGGCGTGCACATGGGCACATGTGTGCACACACACGGCCACCTCCATGAACATACTGGACAGGGAAATAGTCAGTGAACATGAACTGGGAGGGCTTTAGCACTTTAAAGCAGTGGTACTGAGTAAGGCCCGTGTGTACAGATTTTTCCCAGAGGGTACTTCCTAGACATTCCTTTGCAGAGTGACTCAAACATGAAGCCGCATCTTACTGCCTTGAAGGGTCAGAGTGTGAATTTGAGGCTGCAAGAGGAATCACAGACAGGGAAGACTCAAGTCTGAGAACAAATATCCTCTAGTGCTGGGCTGAGTTCTCTACTGCCCACATATGGGGACTGTGGACAGCAGCATCTGAAGAGTTAAAAGAGCTGTGCAGAGAATGTAGCTGCTACTTACCTCAGAAAAATAAGGTTTGGAGTTTTTATTTTTTTGCAGTTTTGGCCGGGACTGGGTTGGAACCAGCCACCTCTGGTATATGGGGCTGGCACCCTACTCCTTTGAGCCACAGGTGCCACCCTGGAGTTTGAGTATCACCAAGCTAGGGGGAGAGACTTGTAAATATATCAGGTTTCCATGGAATTCCCAAGAGGGCTCATCCTTCTGGGTAAAACTGTGTCCTGGGTCTAAAAAACTCGTCTTATAACTAAGATGAAAACTAAGACTCACCTTGAGCTAACATAAGTCTGCCAGATATGAAGATGAACAAACAAAAGTCAATACTTTTTAGATGAAGGTACAGTTCACAGCATCTACAGTGCATCACTTACAAAGTTTCATATATACTCTAATAATCGCCAGAAATTTTAGAAAACAAGAAAATGTGGCGCATGAGCTATAGGAAAATCAATAAATGGAAACTGACTGAATATTACTCAGATGATATTTTTGGCAGACCAGGACTTTAGATATAAAAAGCTATTACAAATACCTTCAATGACTCATGATGAGGAAACAGTCAAGGGGTCTCAACAAGAAATGTAAACATTGAAAAAGAATCAAATAGAAATTCCAAACCTAAAACGTAAAATACATGAATTAAATTTTGCTGAATGGAGTTTAGACCATATTGGAGGTCTTTGAGATCCTGTTGGGGAGACCTCTAGGTCTGAGAGAGAAGGAATTCACTGCTTAATACACTGAATCCATAGCCGGCTGTCAAGCAGAAATTAAATGCATTAACTCTGTCAGGTAATGAAAGAGTCTGGAATATCACTCCTTTATTTTTCAATAACTATTTTCAAAATAAAAACTCGGAGAAGTCCTCTGCATTCTGAAACATATCAAGATGAACTGTAGGATTTTCCCCTGTAGCTGTCACCAGGGCACAGCATAGAAAACAAAGCGCCAAAGGGAGATAAGATATTAATACAAACAGCTCCGTCATTCTGAGTTCCCCTGGAAGCAACAGTCAGACCTCTGCAGCTTTATTACGTGCAAGATTATGATCTTGCTGCCTTTACAGTTTTTTCCTTTTCTCTGTTCTTTTTAAATATGCAGGATAAAGTATTGTACCTGTAATCACTGGCAATTTCTCCCCAGTTAAGTTGGCTTTGGCTATTACGGGAATATAGAGGCACTGTATCAGGAACCTGAGTCATGATAAGCACATTCATTTCAGGGTTAGGAAAATGAATGAGATTGCTTCATCTCATTTGTTCCTTGTTGATCTGAGAGTCAAATGGAGGTGGTGGCCAAAGCCATGGTAGCAGAGGTGACAGTGGTGATGAGGGAGGTAAGGTGGAGAAAGGGAAGGGATGGTAAGGGTTGTGAGGGAATGGAGGGAATCACAGGATTCTTCTTTCTTAATGCCTTACTCCAAAGACAGTACATACAGATTTAAGTTGCATAGTTTCAATTAAGTTAACTTTATGAGTTTTCCAGTTTGGATCCAGGAAGCAGCAGTTATGTCCAGGTAAATATTTCTACATGAGCTGATAAAATAAAAAAAAATTAATATTTTTGTGTATTTATTTTCACAATGTTTTAATGAAGTGCTATAATTATTGTGATTCTGTATTGTCACAGCCATTTAAGAGTTGGTCATAAACAAAAAAAAAAAAAAAAAAAAAGAAGGATCTCGCCCCCTAAATGGTAAAGAACAAGCATATGTGATACAGGTGTCCCTGTCAAGTTGCAGGGAAGGAGGAGGGGCAGCCACGGGGAACCGGGAGCCACCATATCCTTCTCCTCTCTCACGTCATTGCCACTGAAAGTGTCTGCTTCCCTCTCTGTATCTATGCATTGAAAAAGACTTGAAGTTCTTTAAAAAGAATTATGCCTTTATTTCACTGAGTGCAGACATAGTCTTCAGAAAAAATTTACCCTAGACAATAAATATTTGCTGAATAAATGTATCTACAAGAGAAATATTTACACTATTTTGGAGAGCAGGTGACATAAAAGTGTGTGATTGGTGTGAAGAAATAAACATACTCTACAATATCCCAACCATTCTAGAACCCATGAATTGCATTAAGTATCTAGCTTTTCAAAAAGTGTTGTCAGAGAAGAGAAGGAAGGAAGAAAGCTATCATTGTTTTCCTTCGGGTGCAAACATTTGAAAGAAGAAATACTCAGATCTGTCTGGTTTTGTTTACTCAAAGTTACACTCAAATGTGTTTCTAATTAAAAAGTTCTCTATTATGTGTCTTTCCTATTGAACAAGGCACATATTCTCAGGTACTCTAGAAGATGCTGTATGACTGGGCACAGAAAGTACACGTTGAGTAAAGGAATGAAAACGTAATCTGATAATTACGATAACCTAAATTCTGATAATCTAAAAAAGGAAGGCCTTGTTATTAACTTGTAACTTGATGTGGCATCTATTCTCAAGATAAAACACATAAAAATAAGTTTCTGGTGAAGCTACATTTTAGAATGTGCTCAAAGATTTTTAAAATATGCTTGCGTTAAACCCCATGAGAATTGGTAGATGTGGATTTTATCTATTAGTTTTTGTTATCTTATGTAACAAAAGATTTTTATCACATATATTTATTTATTGAAACCTAAAATAATTAGCCAATCACACGTGCACATAAATAACATATTTTTTGAGATGCCTATTTCCCAAATTAAAAAATTAATGAGATGAGTGGTATTTTTTTTTTTACATTTTTTCAAATCTTATTTAATGTCTGTTTTAATGGCAGACAGGTGGAGTCTCACATTTACAGTGACATTTAATATATAATTTTGGTTAAATATGTGAACAAAATCTGGCCTGATTCAGACATACAGCTAAAATAGGGAGGGATATTTTAAGAGCCTTTTCAGATAATTGTGGATAGTTTTTATTACTATACTAAATTTCAAAAAATAGTAATTCTTTAAGGAATAATTGCATTGGGAAATATGGAAACAGAACACTGATCTTCCTACACTCTGTACACTCAGGAGATATTGAGATTGAGGAAGTCAATAACAATTTTGGATTATTAAGAAAAATCTGCAGACCACAGTTTTCCTTGTATCACATTTCGAGGACTGTTATTTTAACTCATTTTGGCATAGCTGTTTTGAAGGCAAGTAGAGAAGAAAAAAAATTTTAAGCAATTGGATGTCTTAACAATCTAGTGGGTTTTTCTTGGAGATAATAGCAAATACCAAAATTGATACTAAAATGGATATGGAATGATAAAGAACTCATAAACAAAGGATATCTTGCAAAAAGTATTGGAGGATATACCTTCCTCATCTGAAAAGTTATGAAACTACTCCAGAATCACGATAGCGTGGTCTGGCTTAGAGATGGATGGATTAATGAAACAAAACAGCAGATAGGTCTGCACAGACGCAGGGCAACTAATTTTGACAAATGTGCCAATGGAATTTAAAGGAGGAAAAGTAAGACCTTCAACCAGTGATGCTGGAACAACTGTATATGAAAAAAATTAAAACTTTTTCTCTATCTAATCTAATATGAAAATTGACAGAAATTGATAGTTAATAGATGAAATTTAAAAGTTAAAATGATAAAACCTTCCCTAAAACCTTAAGAGTGTATTTTTTGTGATCTGTGGTGAAATATTTCTTAGCAAGATTGTAGAAACACAAACCACACCGTAGAAAAAGAAAGGTAAATTGGACTTTAGGAAATTAAAAATTTCAACTGTCCAGAGGCTGAGGCAGCAGGATGCTCACAGCCTGAGTCTGAGGTCGCAGTGAGCTACGAAGCCATTGCACTCAGCTCGGGGAAAAGGGTAGAACTCTGTCTCGACAAAAATAAATCAGTTATCAGGGAAATACAAATTAAAACCAGAGTGAGAAACCACACTCTGCAACCACTAGAGTGGCTGATATTTGAATGATGGGGAGGGTACGAAGTGACTAGATACTCAAGCTTGCTGAGTGCAACCAGTGGGGAAAGCCGGTCATTTCTTTAAACTTAACTGTGCACCTACCTTATGATCCAACAACTCAACTCTAAGATATTTCTCCAGAAAAAATGATGAAAATGTAGGCAATATACTTATACAATATATTTATTGCAGGTTTATACATAAGAGCAAGATTAAAAACAATCCAAATGTCCATTGACAGGAGAATAAATAAATTGCGGTATAGTCATACAATGGAATAATTGTAGCAAAGAAATGAACTAGTGTTATACCCAACGTAGATGAATATCAAAAACATTATGCTGAGTGAAGAAAGCCAGACTTGGGTCGAATATTGTACATGCCTTTCTTATGAAGTTCAAGAGGAGACAAGATAGTTTGAGGAATATAACTCAGCATGGTGTTTTTTCTGGGTGTGGAAAAGAATGTAGATTAAGAAACATGAAGGAATTTTCTAGGCAGAAAGCAAAAATGTATGTCTTGATGGGCTATTGATTCCATGGGAACATACATCTTAAAAAACTTATCACAGAGTGTTCTGTACATTCCCCTATACATAATTACACCTCAATAAACCATATAAGAAAACACATACCCTAATTATCACAACCATTATGAATATTTTCTTGTTTTATTAAATGAAGTGTTCAATCAAATGTGCATTTTGATTGCATAATGAATATGGAAACATGCTGATTACCAATTCCTATTCATTTGGAAACATACAGGCAGAAGTGAAAACTGCTGCGTGTGGCAGGAGGATGGACTCACTCAACCTTTGGCAGTTTCAATCTCTTGCCTATTAACATGGTAATTGCCTTTAATGACTTTGTTCTCCTCAGTGTAATCAGATGGGAAAGTTTTGATGCAAAATGAATAAATTATTCTAACTTCTGCCAGGAAAAGAATCCAAAACTTTAAACAACTTCTGTGCATGTAATTCTTCACGTGAGAAGCTTTCTTTACATTGGTGCTGAACCTACAAGCATCCTCTCTAGAAGGTGTGGTTCCTGCTTTGAGCTCATCAGTCAGACTACAACCCCCTTGCAGAGGACAGGGTATATGCGAAACTTAGTAAATGTGGAATGTAAATGTCTGGGCACAGTAACTAAGAAAATGCCAGGAAGGCTGTGTTAACCATTGTGATGAAAATGTGTCAAACAGTCTATGAATCTAGTGTATGATGCCCCATGATCATATCAATGTACAAGCTATGATTTAATAAAAAAAAAAAAAAAGATCATCTACATGACAAAAGCTATGAAAATCCTTTTGGTTCCCTCTGACCTTGTCAAACATTATCTCATAACAATACCAACACCATTGATGGTGCTACCCTCACATAGCTCCTCTCAATTTATAAAATATTAGGCTCTCACAGCAAACGTCTGGGAGGAAGATGGGAGAGGCATCACTGCCTTTATTCTAAAGAGAAAATAATGAAAGTTCATGATATTTAGGCTCGTTAACCATTAAGTTAATGAATTTGGGCTGTACTTTTCATCTATCTTAAACACAACTAAAATTTGCCTAGTCTCCTGAAGCCTTTCTAAACTGAGCTTCCTTCCACTTCTTGTAAAGCCTTCCCAGCCCCTACTCTTGGTATTTGAGGCAGCGTGGAGTTGCTGCATTTAAATCCTCCAGCTAACACAATAATTATGGCCAGGTGTCGGATGGAAGACCTAGGTGGAATCCATCCAAGAGGCCAGATAAATACAAAACAATGTGTGGTCGTGATGGGTCTGGCATTACGAAGGCTTGGTCGGAGTGCAGCAGGGATAAAAACAAACTGAGCACCCTCCCTTTCCATGTCTAAACCAGCCACATTGTCTATTGATTTGCAATACAGCATTTACTGAATTAAGAAAACACTGAATAGAAGAATTTTTATTTGATTCTGAATGCCCTTATTCTAAATATAGATCGTGAAAGACACCTCTTATACAGGGTAACTTTAGTGTCCAAATATTTCCGAGGGAAGCTGGTGTACAAGTACATTACAGGGGAAAATAGTTAAGACAGTACAAGGTGTGAAGCAAAGAACTCTCATCAGTTCAGAATACAAGTTTGAGTCTTGGAAAGGATTGGGGTCAGGAATAAGAGCCCGTGTGTAAAGCCTAAAACTAGAGCTGAGCATGTACATCAGTACAATGAAGATAATGACGTCCTGTCCTATGTACCACCCAGGGAGTCTCCAGTGAAGCAGAAAATGAACAGGAAGCACTTGTGCAGCTCAGTGTCACGTGCCACTAACCTCGTGTTTCCGTTGCGTCTTGCTCCTGTTTCACAGCCTTTCTGACCTTGCAGGTAAGTCTGGATTTCTTTCGGACTTATCTCTTGGATTTTCTTCAACCCCTTAGATGCCAGAACCTTCTTGTTATAAACCTCTGGGCTACTGGTGACCTTTTAGTTGTTTTAGGTTGTCCCTTTGAATGCCTAATTTGCATAGATGAGTGCCCACCTTGGCAGGAATGCTGTGTGTATAAGCGAAAAAGAGAAAATATGTTGTACATCGTTGCCTCCTCACAGACAATTCTTGATTGTAAGTAAAACCAGAAGAGGAGCTGATTTGGTCCCCAGAGGGGAAGAGTCTTAGGAGTCGGCCATGACACAATCCAAGGTGTGGATGAGGTCGTCAGCGTCATCTCAACCCCACTCGCTTCCTTTCCAGCTCTGCTTCCTTTGGTGTCGGCTTCACTTTCAGAAGGAGTCAGCTTCTCCCCTGGTGGTCTCAGGATGGCTAGTCCTGTTCAGCTCCAGACTCACAGTCTATCTTATTAGCTATCCGACAACGTTATCTGGCAATGCCTTTCCCTCCAGGGCACCGACAGAAGTGTGGCAATGCAGACTCACTGGCTGGAATAATCTGCTGGCTTAGACCCAGCACTGAATACAGCAGCGCGGAGGAATGCAGGACACCGAGAGTCACAGGTCTGGGTCACACAGATGGTGGGAGAAGCAAGGAGTGGGCCCCAAGGATAACCAGGGTGCTGTCAACAGAAGGAATATTCTGCTGCCCTGAAACCAACACAGGTCTGCTTCCCTGAGGCCCCAATTTTGTATCTGTTGGTGGTCCTGGGAGTGTCCATCAGCAGTGACATGGAGGCTCCTTGCCCTTATCCATGATGCTTCATCGTTCTCCGCTCCACCTGAGCCTGGGCTGGAGACTTGCAAGCAGGAGGCAATTCCATAAAGGCATGTCCACCAAAGTCCCTTTCATGTGCTAATAGGTACAAAGCTTATTTCCTTCTTTGATGAAGGTTGCCAGGCAGTCATTCCCTTTTATTGGCTTTCCTATATTCTGGTTTTCATTGGTGTATTAGCTCCCTTGTGGCTGTGGTAACAAATTACTACAAATGTAGCAGCTTAGAACAACACTGTTTATGATACACCAGCAGTTCTGGCGGTCAGAAGCTTGATGCAGGTCTGGCTGGGCTAATGTTGAGCTGTCGTGGGGCTGGCTGCATTCCTTGAGGCCCTGGGGAAGAACCCATTCTAGTTTGTGGATGACCCTGGCATTTCTTGGCTCAGGAATTGCTCTTCTGTCTTCAGAGTCGATTCCATCCCCTGACAATGCTGCCTCTGTTATAAAGATTTTGTGATTACATTTGGCCCCTCCTGGTTAATTCAGGTTAATGGTCTCATCTCAAAAGCTTAGCTTTAATCATGTTTTCAAAGTCCCCTTTGCCATATGTGCTAACATTCAAAGGTTCTAGGGATGAGCATCTGGATATATTTGGAGGTCATTATTCTGTCTGTCACAATTGTCTGCAGTTACTGGATGTCACATCCTCACTCAGTGTTCCATGAATATGTCCTAGCATCATCTGCATTATTATTATTATTTTCTCAAAGGTATCTTCTGACTTCCATGTCATTCTTAGACCTTTGAAGATGCCTGCTTGCTTCTCTTTCTCATTTCTAACTCAGGTCAAATTTTTCATATTACCAGAATTTTTTTTATCAAATATAATTAAAATAGAGAGGATTTATTAGATTTGTTTAAATTTGCATCCATTTAGGCCTAGGGTGCATAATAATTTTATGAGATAGAGGCTGTCCACAGAGCTATGTGTTGTAAAGTAACTTAATGCACTTTTTCCTGCAGGTCTTCAAGCTATTAACTCAATTTTGTAAGAGGGATTTAGCCTAATTATCAGTTACCAGGAAGAAATAAAAGTGTAAGTTTGGAAGATGTACGAGAGTCACTATGTCAGTGGATGTGGGATTTGTTAATACTTTCTTTTCTGGTAAGTCTTTTGTTGGCAAAAAGAACATGTTTATGGATGTGGGGAGCCCAGAGGCATCCAACCTTTTGGCTACTCTGGGCCACATTGGAAGAAGAGTTGTCTTGGGCTATACATTAAATACACAAACATTAATGAAAGTTGACAAGCCCCCCAAAATTAACAGTCTGTGCATAATTTTTATGATTTCCACCACCACAGATGGGCAGGAAAGTCCCCACATAATCCTTCTGTGGCTAAGGGCTGTGGGTTGGATACCCCAGTGCTGGTGGTTTTGTCCTTGACTTTGAAATGATTGACCTAAGTTTTTAAGACATTTTTACTTTATTTCCCAATAACTAATATGTCACAGGATGCTTCTTTCGTGTCTTTTTGTCTTTTGCTCTTAAATTATTCTAGAAACCCTTTCTGTAAATTGCATTGAATTTAATGCTTAGCTTTGATATATCACTTACTACAATGCCTTTTCAACATTTATAGATGAAATAAGTATAAAATGTTTGGTTTATTTAAAAAATATGAAACTACCTACCCCTGTTGAAGGAAAACAGCAACATACATTACTATTTTTGCTTTGTTTTACAAAGACCATCAAGTGCCTTAGAAAATGCCAGTACTAAACTTCACTGTAGCCCAATGTTGGAAGAGAAAAGCAGAGTGTCCATAATGTGCCCACAGTGTTTAATGGTAGGAAATCCCAAGGTTGTGTTGCCCGTGCCTTGTATTATATGTGAATTACCAAGAAGCAGCAAAGCAGAACTTTCCCAGCAGTAAATTAACCAATTGGTATGTTATATGCACCTCAATCAAGCGAAAAAATGTCTTCCTGTACTAAAAACCTTATTTCCAGGACAGTAGGAAATTGCGAGTCCTACCACAGTGGTGTCCCTCTGCAGAATGTTTCAGTGACTTTATTTTATTCAATTGATTCTCATTAACTGAAACATACAGCATGTTTGTCACCAGTATGGAAAGTATTAGAAGAGAAATAAACACATTTAACCCTTGCCACTTCTTTTATTATAAATTCCTCCCAAACTGCCAAATTAACAAGGTCTATACACACAAAGCAGTGTGTTAAAAATTGCCTTGCTAAAAGCAGGTATAAGGCAACAGCAAGGATTATGTAGCATTCTACAGACAAATTGTGTGATTTGAGGAGGAAGTGTGAAAATTTGCTCTTTTTTTTTTTTTAAGAAAACACTCAATAGATGCTTTGAGATCTTTAAAACCCTTTTTAGTTGCATGGAGACAGAGTTTCTGCAGAAAGGTTGGATTGATAGAGTAGATCCTGATGTGGACAGCTTTGTGGTCAGAACTAGATAACGCTGCAAGGTGCCAAGGTTTGGGCCTTGAACATAGAATTCTGACTCCAAAGGCAGATACATTCTAGGATATAATATGATATAGGGACATGCTTATTTTGATGGAAACAGTTTAAGAAATAATAATTAAGATGGAATACCTGAAATATTTCTTGAAGGAAACATTGTCTAGACCAGGGGTCTTCAAACTATAGCCCGTGGGCCACATGAGGCGGTGTGATTGTATTTGTCTTTTTTTTTTTTTTTTTTTTACCTCAAAATAAGATATGTGCAGTGTGCATAGAAATTTGTTCATAGTTTTCTTTTTCTTTTTTTTTTTTTTAACTATAGTCTGGCCCTCCAACGATCTGAGGGACAGTGAACTGGCCTCCTGTTTAAAAAGTTTGAGGATGCCTTGTCTAGACCAACTGCTGGAACGAGAGTTCTTAATCCCTCAAATACAATGGTGGACACCCCTTCCCCACCCACGGTCCTCCCTGTTCGTGGCCGGCCATCTGGTGGTTGACATTGCTGTCCTTGTGCCACCCAGTAGGAGCCAACAATTCTGCCCTGTTTCCCAGATAGCCAGGCAAGGCCTGCCCAAGAGATGCTTGCTCCACGGAAGGAGTTTAGGCACCTGGGTTCAGTGTAGACAGCACTAATGTGGATAACATCTTATTCTTAGTATAATCCCTACATCTATAAAGTAATGTACTTATATTTATAGTTGTTATTTCCCCAAAGGTACGGAAAAATACAGTAACATTTTGGATGACAGGCTGTACAATGACAACATTTTAGTACATACTCGTCCCTTGGTATCCACAGGGGATTGAACGCAGCAACCTCATGGAAACTAAAATCAGTATCCAAGCCCCTTATATAAGACAGTATAGTATTTGCACAGAACCTACCCACATTCTCTGGTACACTTTAAATCATTTTTCGATTACTTATGATATCTTATAAAGTGTAAACACTATTTATAAATAGTTGCACTGTATTCCTTTTTGATTTATATTATTTTCATTATTGTGTTGTGATTTTTTTATTGTATGTTTTTTTCCTGAATATTTTTTCTGAATTTTTGGATGTGAAACTCATGGATCCAGAGTGCTTTTTGTACTTCTGGAACCAAGACTGAATGCCTTCATACTATGTCTCTGAGTCTAGGAACTTCTATGTTAAAATAGAAGGACGTATTTGTCATATTAAAATATCTCCTGTATGGGTGAACCAATTTCTATCTCCTATTGATGATGAAAATTACACACACACACACACACACAGAATCTAGTATGAGGAAAAATTGCATGAATTTAATTAGTGATAACTAACATATGTGTCAAAATATCATAGAGATTGTTGAAATAAATTTCCTAGAGGAATGCAGGGGCTTTATTCCACAATTTCTTATTAAAAAACAAACCAGATGGCATAGTACATGCATTGAAAAAGGTCTTATTGAATAGTGTAATTCTGAGTGACTTCCAATAGGCCTGTACCATATCCGTTAGCAAGCTACACAGGTTCATTGAGATCTCTGCTGGGCCTGTTTAGCAATATCATTCCACTTCCAAACTGGTCTCTCTCTCCCTTCCTCCCTCCCTCCCTCCCTCCTTCCCTCCCTGTTTTTTGGGTAATAATGCCAAGCAAACATACCTTTAAGCCTAAACTATAAGAGGTGGCATTGATAATTACATAGTTGACCGCTTTTAATGAAGAAGAAACATATCTCCTATGAGTTCTAATACACATTTTCACATTCTTCCCCCAGGGCAGTTTTAATTGAGAAATGGACCTTCTGACTCACGCTCAAGAGCTTTGGAATTTAAAATCTAGTGGAAGTGGCAGACAGTGCTCATGCAGAGTGCACCTTGCCTGCTGCCTTTACCAAGCTGCTCTTGGCTAAAGGGAAATCCTGTTTCGTTTTTGAATCGAAGTCACCATCTCCCACCTGGACATCCAAATCATCCTCAAACACATCTGACAACTGCCTGCTCTTCTCTGTCACGCCCTCCACACTAGTCCACCTTAGTTCTGGTTAAACTTCTCTATTTTATGGGCATCGTGAAATACCCAAACTCGAGCTCTGTCTCATGCCCACTTCCAGAGCCCGTTCAGGACGACTGTCAGGTGTTCTTTCTCTGCCAAGTCGAACGCTGCAGGTGCTTTTCAGCCCAGGGTGGACATTCTGGCCATAGGAGAGGCTTTGTAAGTAACAGACTGTCTCAGACCTCCCTCTTCCTCACTCTGAGATCTTGCAACAAGGAATGTTCGCCACAGGCCACACTCACTGCCTTCACTGTAGCCTCTTGATTAGTATCTGACTTTTTGTTCAGGTGTTTCGTTTCTCCAGAAAAGGAAAATATCGTCTACTTTGTAATCTCTCACCCGATATGAATATTTGGCACACAATGAGTTCATAATACTCTCAGCAAATTGATTTTCATAAATGTTGCAAAAATACTGACGGGTGAATGACATTTTATGACCCTCCAAAATAACTTTTCTACTGAATTTTTAATACTAATCTGAAAATGAACAAAATAATAGAGATGATTGATAAAAAGTACCATTTCAAAGGAGCCATCAAGTATTGATACAGATGCCCCATCCCTTACACCAGGCGTCCTCAAACTTTTTAAACAGGGGACCAATTCACTGTCCCTCAGACCGTTGGAGGGCTGGACTATAGTTTAAAAAAAAAAAAAAACTATGAACAAATTCCTATGCACACTGCACATATCTTATTTTGATGTAAAAAACAAAATGGGAACAAATACAATTCACACCACCTCTAATGGCCCGTGGGCCACAGTTTGAGGACGCCTGCCTTACACTGCATAAAACCAGTGGGCAGAACAGAAACCCAGGGAGAATGGAAAATCCTCGTCCAAATATGGTTACTTGGTAGAACTGAGGGAAAAAAAAGAAAGTGTTGGGTTATGCCTGTGGCTCAAGGAGAAGGGTGCTACTGGCCCCTTACACTGGAGGTGGTGGGTTCAAACCCGGCTCAGGCAAGAAAAAAAAAAAAAAAAAGAAAAGAAAAGAAAAGAAAAGAAACTGTTTAGCTGAAATGTATAGCTGGGACCACACTGGGACAAAGGGGACTTTTCACTTTAAACCTCTAATGTCTTATTATTGTCATCCAAATTCAAATGTCTATCTGTTGATACATAGTTCCATGTAAGGAGATTTGACTACATACAGAATTTTTACAAATTAAAATAACATGTAATTTATACTTTTAGATATTAGCACAAGAAAATTCAAAGTTTCTTGAGAAAGCCTTAAAATAATTAATTTATAGATAGTATTGTAACCACACTTCTTTACTATCTGTGGGGAAAGACCAAAATTTTTATTTCCTATCTATCATGAGCTGATACTTTTGTAAAACACAAAACCATTCTCACGAATTGCCACAGCAATGTTAAACTGCTCTGTGTGATACCATAATGGTAGTGGAGGTTATTTATATTTCCAAACCCAGAGAATGTACAACATCAGGATGAATCCTAACTTACACGGTCGGATTTTTTTTTTTATTGTAGAGACAGAGTCTCACTTTATCGCCCTGGGTAGAGTGCCATGGCATCACACAGCAACCTCCAACTCCTGGGCTTAGGCATAGAATTTGATTTTTTTTTTTTTTTTGGCAGTTTTTGTCCGAGGCTGGGTTTGAACCCGCCACCTCCGGTATATGGGGCTGGGGCCTTATTCCTTTGAGCCACAGGCGCTGCCCAAACGGTCGGATTTTAATGAGGTGTCTGTGTCGGTTCATTTGGTGGGGCATGTTAATGATGAGGGAGGCCATGCATGGGGCGGGGGGGCCTGGGGCTGATGTGAAATCTCTGTGCCTTTTGCCAGTTTTGCTGTGAACCTAAGGATGCTCAAAAAATAAAGTCTATTCAAAATTATGTCCAGTAAAAATAAAGCTTAAGTGAAGAAGTTCTCCTTAGATGAAGTTGGGGTTATTGAGAACCCCTAAGACATAGTATTTGGCAGTTATCAAAGCAAAATATTCTAGGCAGCAGGTTCAATTCACTACGAGCAATGTTACCAATGCAAAATGAAACGGGCTATGGGCTTTAGAAAACTCTGCCAGCTTTTCAAGGAAAGTTGTTTTGCAGGTTATCAGATAAACAAGGTGAAGCTTATCAGCAGATCAGTCAACAAGATGTGGAAATCAGGTATATGGGTGTGTAACTCTGAGTGTCCTGTGAGGACCACCAAAGGGTTTAGGCTCCAACTGTCTACATTTTCATTTTTTCTCCACTTCTGTGTATGCACTGTGTGGCAGTGACCGAGGGCATGAGATGAGGTTACTGTTAAAGGACACCATCAGGTGAGGTCAGGGAAGATCTCCCAGGGTGGCCAACCTTGGAGCGCATCCAGAATCAGGTTCTAATTCTTGGCTTTGGAGTCGCAGAAATTGATTTTTGTGAATGTACTAAGGGCGTCGTTCGCATCAACAACTATATAGTGTTCACATGGGACTGATGGGTAGACCGAAGGCCAAGTTAACTGAAAAGCTGGCCAGTGGACCACCATGGTTATGTTGGGAGGAGGAGGGGAGAAGGGACTGCGGGGGGGAGGGGAGTGGGACATTCTGTCCCTGATGGAGAACCTATAAGGGAAATGAATAGAAATTGGAAGTGATTTCATGAGCATAATACGAGAACACTAGGAAATGAAATGCTATTTGAATTATCAGTGTGATCAACTTAGAAAAGTTTGATCCATTAGTATCTCCCTCGCTTTTTCACATATATTATATAATGTATATGTATAATTTCCTTTCGTGTATTGGGATGCTTGCTCCATTGGAAGTGAAAGAGATGTGCTGAGAACTTTTTGGAATCCCACACAACTAATTTATTTTTAGAATTGTGAATGAAATTGAGTTGGTTATATTTGTCTTTCATATTTAGTCAGATTTTTATTAAGAATTCTACTTTGACTTGAGAAATGTTCTCTTCCTTAAGGAGTGTTAGACAAACTGTAGCACATCAGTGTGATGGACCACCAGTCAGCAACAGGCAGGAGCCAACTATAGATACACACGACTTGGAGAACCTCCAAGGAATCAGACCGAGTGAAGAAAGCCAGTCTCCAAAATGTTACATACTACGTGATTTCATTTACATAACATTTTGAAATAACAAAATTTTAGAAATGCCAAGGAATGGATTAGTAGTTGTCAGAACTTAAGGCTCGGGAAGTGGGAAGTTGGGCAGAAAGAAGGTGGGCGTCGCTTTTAAAGAAGGAAAAGGCCTACAGAACTGTTCTGTATCTGGATTGTGATGGTGGGTACAGGAACCTACACAGGCGATAAAATTGTACAGAACTAAACCTACACACAGACCATGGTGTGCGCGTGCACACACACAAAACACAGTGTGCACACACACACACACACATCCCACAGTAAGCTCATACACATTCCACAGCAGGCATGCACACACACACACATACCCCACAGTGGACACACACACCACAGTGAACATACCCATAAATGAGTAGAAGCAAAACTGGGAATTCTGGGTGAGATTGGTGGAGTATGTTGCTGCTGATGCCCTGGTTGTGATATTGCACTATTGTTTTTCAAAGGTGTTATCACAGGAGGGAAGTTTTGTGAAGGGGGGAATCCTTGGTGAAAGGGAGAAGCTTGGTGAAGGGGGGAATCTTTGATGAAAGGGGGATCCTTGGTGAAGGAGGGAAGCTTCGTGAAAGGGGGAAGTATGATAAAGGGGGGGTCCTTGATAAGAACGAAATACAACAAGACTGAGCAAACCTAACTCAAAGGGGTATCCTAAGACCACTTCGGATCCAAGATGAAGGGGGG
>CAUYPK010098592.1:0-14862 GCA_963574355.1 Loris lydekkerianus | reverse complement strand
TATTGTAATTGTTTTGGGTATATATTTTTATTTTTGAAATTTACCAGTGACTGCTGCATTTTCCACCTCGGCTTATACTCGAGTCACTAAGTTTTCCCAGTTTTTAGGGTGAAATTAAGGGGGTCGGCTTATACTCGGGTCAGCTTATACTCGAGTATTTGCGGTAATTTGGCCTTAAAATACATGAGTGAGTCAGGTTGGGCTTCCATAGTAAAACATCACAGACCCAGGGGCTCAAACAACAGAAATTTATTTCTCACCCTTCTGGGCAGGCAAGTCCAAGACCACATTGATTACAAGCCTGGTGAGGGCTCTTTTCCTGGCCTGCAGACTGCCACCTGTTGCTGTGTCCCCACTTGGCCTCTTCTTTATGTGTGTGTCTCTTCTTCTAAGGGCACAAATCCTATCAGATCAGGGATTACCTTTATGAATCATTTAATTACTTCCTTAAAGACCCTGTCTCCAGATACAGTCAATGTATGAATTCTGTGGGAATACAAAATTCAATACCTTGAATGTACCCTTTTGATACCGGAATTTCATCTTCAGTGAGTTCTTGGTCTCAGTGATTCAAAGAATGAATCCATGGACCACAGGTCAGTGGTAAGACAGGATTTATTTACAGAAAATAATACAAAACAATACCAAAGCTCCTGGCAGAGAGAGAAAACCCAAGTCAAGGGAGAAAAGTGATCTCTCTATCTCTCTCCAGGGATATATATATATATATATATATAGTCTCATGGGTTTCTTATAGTTATATGAGGCCAGGAAATGAATGGATACAGTACTTTCTGCAGGGCAAGGTGAATGGGTGTATTAATGAATGGATACAGTCCCATCCACTGGGGCAAAGTGAATGAATGTATTGATGAATGGACACAGTCCATTCATGGAATTGAGGCCTAGGAAACTTACATGAAATTGACCTAGGTATGGGGGGGGTCCCTGTTCAGTCATAAGTGCAAGGGGAAGGAGACATCAAGGCACTGGTGTCTCCCCAACAGTTGTCTAGCCTCTCTAGGTGCTAGAGCTAGTAAGTCCTCACCTAGGAAATTAACTCAAGAAAATAATTAATCCCTGTGGTGTTACATATGTATGTTAAAATAGTTTGACATAGTAAATTGCACATGACCTCTATGTCCACCCAACTACACACATATGTTAGCTTTTGTCCATAATTCCTGGCTCATAACTCTCATAGCCCCTGTTATGGTCTTTTGTTACAATATTGGGTATATGAGGTCTTAGGAGCAACCTCAAGAAACAGACTTGAACCCTGTTGGTTAGAAGTTCCAAACACGCAGACTTGTGACTGAACTCAAGAGTAAAGGGTAGTTTCAGGGGCTCACTCTGTGGGATCTGATGCTACCTCCTGCTAGATAATGTGGGGATGTCTAGGTGATGTCCACCGCTTGAAGTGAGGGCAGCAAGGAATCCACATACCTAACCACACAAGTCTTAGGAAAAACACAGCTTGAGGCCGAACAAAGTGATTCTCGGAGGCCAAGGCAAGAGGATTGCCTGAGGTCAGGAGTTCAAGACCAGCCTGAGCAAGAGTAAGAGCCTATCTTTGCTAAAAATAGAAAAACTAGCCAGCTGTAGTGAGGCATGCTTATACTCCCAGCTACAGGAGTTTGAGGTTGCTGTGAGCTAAGCTGAGGGCTGGACTCTAGACTCTGTGGGCTAGAGTCTGAGCTAGGCTACCTCACAGCAACCTCAAACTAGTCTGAGCCCAGCTGAGACTCTAACCCAGGGAACAGTGAGAACTTTGCTCAAAAAAACAAAAACATACAGCTTCAGTTTTTTACCCCCAAATAATCCCAGTTACCAAAATACCAGAGGTGCCAAAAATATGTATACACATTTTAAGCACTCTTTTTTAACAGCATACAAAGGTGGTCTTGCAATGTTGTTGAACAAAAAACATTTTAAATATCTGAACTTCAGTTTACTCATGTCCAAAAAAGAGAGATAATAGTAATACATACTGCATAGTTGTTATGAATATTATGAAGATCTAGTATAGTATCTAGCAAATAATAATTTCTATATCAGTTAAAAAGTTGTTTATTAGCCATTAAAAGAATACTCAACAAAAACAAAACATATCTTAGCCAATGGACATTTATCCTCTCACATAACAAGAAGTCCAGAGGCAGGATTGGTTAATTTAGCAGTTCAGTAACATCAGGGCTTTGTTTTAGCTTCCCCTTTTGTTTTCATAACTTCATGATTCCAAGATGGCTGCTATAGATCTTTATGCCAATTCCCACTTGACAACTTTCGAAGGCAGGTGAGGGTGGCAAAGGGAAACAACCTTTCCCAGAGGTCCTCAGTGGGCTTCCCCAGAACTGAGTCACAGGCCGATCCTACATCACTGCAGAAAGAAATAGAATTTTCATGATTAACTTAGATGACATTTCTATCAAAGAAAATAGGGACACAAGAGGGAAATTACTTTTGAGTAGGCCACTAGCTGATTCCATACTGTTGCCTTCAACACTTCAAGCCAATTCTCTTAAGTCAGAAATTAAAATAGCCTGGACTTTGAATGCCAGCCACTTTCCTCCTCTCAGCAGTCAGCCCTACGGCCCTCCTCAGGCCTGTCTTCTTTCCTCCCCAACAAGCTACAGCTTGGGTGGCAGTGGACAGAGCAGCCAGGAAGAATAGGATCCTGCGGTTAAAGGACGGGCAGAATTGATGAACTCTCATGATGAGGCTCAAGAACATAGCACAAGGCAGAGGCCTGCCAACATACTGGTCACATGGGAGGGCCAGGGGCCCGTGAGACTCTTTTCAGAACCAGAACAAGGGAGAACCTTGTATCGGACACCAAGACAGAACCCACTGATTCTACCTGGGGCAGCAGGACATCAGAGGACTAGTGGCAGTAGTGACTCAATGGTGACTGAATCTTACAACACTGGACTCATACCTGATCTTTACAACCCTCCAGCAGGAGGCCATGTTCCAGAGCCACCACACACAGTTGTGCAGATTGTGATCAGTACAAGGGCCCCAGGCGGAGAGGAGCAGTCAAGAGGCAAAACCCAGCCCAGTGATGTGTCTTCACATCATGATCCTCTTGCTGGGCTCCATCTACCTGTAGAGGCTGATGCCTTTTTCTTCAGAAATGCTGCCTTTTTTGTACTCACAAAAGAGGCTTAGATGTGTCAAGCCCTGGGCTACTCAAAGAAAGATGGCTTCTCTTAATTTACATGGAAACTCCAGATGGGTTTTCTGTAACCCTGTCTGTCTCAATCTGATCCTAGAGCCTGGGAACTGGAATAAGCCTACCCTTGAAAAGACAAGGAGGTTTATGGGATCCCAATTTTGAGAACAAAATATAGGAACCAGGCAAGGTCTGCCTAGTGTCTATTTTTTTTTTTTTTTTTTTTTTTTTTTTAGACATAGTCTCACTATGTCACAGTCACAAGAATGCCATTGTGTCCTAGCTCACAGCAACCTTCAACTCTTAGGCTTAAGTGATTCTCTTGCCTCAGCCTCCCGAGTAGCTGGGACTACAGGTGCCCGCCACAACACCCAGCTATTTTTTGTTGCAGTTTGGCAGGGGCTGGGTTCGAACTGGCCACCCTCGGTATATGGGGCCAGTGCCCTACCCACTGAGCCACAGGCGCCACCCACTTGTGTCTATTTTGATAGAGCTACCTTCAGCAACATTTTAAGGAAAAGATTCATGGGGAGAAAAATTTCTCTCTGTTCCACCCTAGAACAGAGTGCCCTCTTCTACGCTAGAGTGCAGGGCTATATGCACTCTGTCTAGACAAGGAGCAGTTCTGGACAGGACTCAGCCTCAGTTCCCTGTAGTGTAAGAGGTGATTTGAAGCACCCTTAAATGCCAGTACTATTCCTCCTCCTCCTGGCTTTCCACATGGAACTTCTAGGAAAAGACTATCCTTCTAAGTGTCTTTTTAGAGACAGGGTCTCACACTGTCACCCAGGCTGGAGCACAGTGGCCTAATCATAACTCACTGTAACATTGAACTCCTGGGCTCAAGTAGTTCTCCTGCCTCAGCCTGCTAAGTACCTGGGACTACAGGTATGAGCTCCCACACCCAGATAGTTTATTTTTCATAGAGTTAAGGTCTCACTGTTTTGCCCAGGCTGGTCTCAAACTCCTGACCTCAAGAGATCCTCCAGCCTCAGTCTCTCAAAGTGCTGAGATTACAGATGTGAGCCACCACATGCAGCCCTAAGTGAATTTCTCATAAGTCCTTCCCCCTATGGTTTAAGCCCCTGTGTTATCTCTTTCCACTGTCTAAAATCTCTCACCCCTATCCCTCTTCACATAAACAATTATATGCTCCTTCCTCAAGGATCCTATAGTGCTTGTATGTTCATTAGATCATTAATTATACATTACTGGGATTATCAATTTATAGGTGTGATTTAACGACTAAGGAAGAAACAAATCCTCGAGGCCAGTGACCTCAGCCTTATCATGTCAGTTCTCAGCTCAGAGCTGAAGTTTTAATGGAATGAGTGATAGGAAGAATGAAGGGCAGAATCTGATGTGGTGATGGTTAATCTTCAACATGGCATGAGAGAGGGGAGGAAGGGAAGGGACAAACACCTATAGCAGGATTGAGAAAGATCAAAGAACAAGGCCTTCCTTAAATATAAAAGTGCCCAGGGCAAGCTCTACTTCCAGTGTTGGAGCTATGGAGACAGAAAGCTAAAGATCAGGATTAGCCTGGACATTGATCAGTAATCAGGTGATACCAATAGGCCAGGACTAGATACCTATGTGGAAATCACATGGCTCCTGGTGGCAGAGAGACTTCCAGTGTGAGCTTCCTCCCTTCTCAGGAAGCAGGTGCTTCTCGGTATGAGAAAATCTTACTAGTGTCTCCAGCTCCCTATGCATGGTCCTTCAATAAATAGCACCCAGAGTTCCTGCCCCCCCAAAAACAGGAAATTTATGAATAACTATTAACTGTGTCTTGTAAAGGGAATGCAAGGCTCTGTGCCCTGAGTATTGGGCCAAGATATGAAAAGAATTCAGGAAGGACATCGTTTAACAAAGACGGCACATGTAGAAAAGGAATCTCCACCACGGTTACTGAGGATTAACTGGAGGACACGCTACAGTTCATAGCAGTCGCACTTTTGGGGTGGTGCTTCCTGGAGTGCCGTAACCAGAGATGGCTGCACACACATTCTGCCATTTGGGCAGGTCAAAAGATACTCAGTCCTTTCCTGTGTGTCATTCCAAATAGTCCAGCTCAGTTCAGTGTCAAGTTTCTGAGCAGCATTTTCAGATCCAGACAAGCTTTCCCTACTTCATCGGAGGAGGTTCTCCAATTCATAGTATGTTCGTAAAGCCAGTTAGTGTGGAGTTGGAAATAGCAAAGCTTGCCTCCATGTGGAAGATTTGCTTATTGTCTGTCTACTGTGCAACTGGCAATGAAATGATTACTGTGCACATTACCAGCACAGGCCACAGACAATGGGACAGGAAGAAATCAATTCACTTAAAACTGTGGAAAGGGATTTATTTTTATTTTTATTTTTTTTGCTGAGACAGCAATATTTTAGATGTAAATCATGCTTCTAGCTGAGAGAATAATGTAGAATATTTTTGAAAGGAGAACAGAAAAAACCTTAAGAAAAAAAAAGTCAGTTGTTGTAAAAGGTTATCTGTGGTTGTACAGATACTGCTGGATCCGAGGACAACTCTTTGTGTAGTAGGACCTTGGAGGACACAGGTGTGAGACTGATTTGCAAGAAAATGTATATCAAGAAGGGGAGGAGGAATAAACAACATTGTGGGAGTTTGTGCCCATGGGAACTCTTGATATAAGTTAGAACTTTTGTCAGATTCCTCTGTGTTAACTATCTACTGCTGTATAGGAAAAAAAAAATTACTTCAAAAGTTAGCAACCTTAATGCAGAAATTGGCAAACTTTCTTTCTATAAGATAGGGCCAACTGGTAAATATCTTTAGCTTTTTAGATCATATAGTGCCTGTCACAGTTACTCACTTCTACTGTTGAGTGGGAAAGAAGCCATAGACAACATGCAAACCAAAAGAAATGGCTGTGTTCCAATAAAACTTTATTTATAAAAACAAGCAGCAGGAAAAGAAAAAAAAAAAAAAAAAAAAAACAAGCAGCAGGCTGGATTTGGCCTTGGATTTTGCCAAACCTCCCATAGTTTCTATGGGTCAAGAATCTGGGAGCAGCTTAGCTAGGTGGTTCTGGCCAAGAGTCTGTCCTGAAGTGGCAGTTAATCTGTTGGCAGGGACAGAAGTCATCTGAAGGCTTGACTGAGGCTGCAGGATCCTTTTCCAAGATGGCTCACTCACATGGCTGTTAGCAAGAGGCATCACTTCCTCTCCACAGGGCTACTTGAGCATCCTCACAACATGGCATCTTCCCTGAGAGTACATAATCCAAGAGCAAGAGCAAAAAAAAAAAAAAGCCATGAGTCATTTTATGACCTAATCATATATATTCTGTCCTGCCATATCCTATTCTTTAGAATTGAGTGATTTATCCAGCCCATACTCAAGAGAAGGGGAATTAACCTCCCCCTCCTGAAGGATAAAAAGATGAAAATGAGGAGATGAAATCAAATTAATCTTGATATCTCAGCCTTACTCCTGAGACCTGTTTTCACCATACACTTAATTTTTCCTGAGCCTCAGTTAAGTCAATGACCTGAAATTCTCAAGAGCCTTTTTGTTAATGGGAAGCCATCAGTTTGCCTTGCATGGCTGTACCATATTATGTACTGTACAAAGAGAAGAGCAGTGGCTGAAATCCAACCTGCACTCAGCTCACCCAGCTTTTTCCCAAAGTAAGAAAATAATTTTTGCCTTTCTAGAGAGGGCACTTCTGCAAGGATCCACACAAGCTAATTTATGCGCTAGTGATGGGCTGGTGATGATTTGTGTGATTTACCCCCAATCTTGATGTATTATTTGGATCCTGACTCTGACATCCACCATGTCTTTGTCAGTGGGTTGCACACACCCAGGGAGTACATAAGATAATCCTTTGGGGTTTAAGTTAAAACATAATGGAACTTCTATTTGTAATTTTTTAAAAATCTAAAGAAAGAAATTAAACCATACTATTAGTTAATACATCAATACTGGCAGATGTTTTTATTTTTAAATAAATATACATATAACTGAAGTAAACACTCAGAAGATTTTACTGAACCATGATCAAGAAAAATTAGGAATTATTGTTTTATATCATCATCTACATCATTGATAAAAATTTTAAATCAGATCAGGTTGAGAACAGAACCATTGATCCAATATGTTGTCCAGATACCTGTAAAATTGGACCTGGCATCTAATCCAAAATCAACCATTATGTTGCAGATACACTGTACTAGATAGCCTGGAAGATGGTTCCCAATGGTTCTTCCTTCTGATTTTCACAGTCATGTAAATAACATTTGTATGATGTATCATACATCTTTGTAATAGATCCTGAGCCGGAGGTATCTGGTCAGGCTGCGCCCAGATTCCTTACCCACAAAAACTGTCATAAAAAATATGACCATTTTAAGATGTTAAGTTTGGGGGTTATTTGTAATGCAGTAATTAGATAATATGCTCTTCCTTGTGACTTTGTAATAGATAACTCTAAATTTGCAACAACCAGCAAGTCTATGACCTATTATCATCCTCATTTTGTAGATGAGGAAACGGAGACTCAGAGTATTTGAATGACTCTCTCAAGTTCAAAACAGCCATGATAGGGTTGTAACTTTAAATCCAGTGTGGTGCCAAAGTCCTCTTTTCCACTCACAATAAATTATTTCCTCAACTAGGTTATGGCCTTGGGCAAATTCCTACAACTTCTTTGTGGTTGGTTTCCTCATCAGTAAAAGGAAGGACTGAAAGAAATTGTTCACCTCTTTCTAAAATTTCATACCCTTCCCTTGTTTTATCCACAGCCCAAGAATTTTATACTAGGAACGTGAAAGGGAAAATGAGGATTTGATGATTATTTGATGGAGCTAAAGAAATATAGCCAAGTTGAAAACCACTGAGGCCTGTGACTTTCCATTGCATCTGTAGCTGATGCTGACAGCTTCCCATCCATCCTGGGGTGCCTCGCAGAGAATAAAAGTGGGAAGAGATGTTTCTTAAGAGGAAAGGCAGGAGAGGCTTCTAACCTACTCTGACCAGCTCTTATGTTGCAATAGCATCACAGAGATCCTCCCAGCTGCAATGGATGTAATAAAAGTAATAAAACTTATGTTTGCTACAACTTAGTATGTACTCAATTCAGTGAGGCTCAACAGAAGGAACATGTGAACATGTAGGGAAAGGAGGTAATTCATGTCAAAGAGGAACATCTTGATCAACAATGTGATGACTGACTGGGTGTGGTGGCTCATGCCTGTAGTCCTAGCACATTGGAAGGTTGAGGCAGGTGGATTGCTTAAGCTCAAGGGTTTGAGACCAGCCTGAGGAAGAGCAAGACCCCTGTTTGTACTAAAAATAGAAAAAAAAAAAAAAAAAAAGGTAGCTGGGCATTGTGGCAGGCTCCTGTAGTCCCAGATACTTGGGAGGCTGAGGCAAGAGAATTGCTTGAGCCCAAGAGTTTGAGGTTGCTATGAGCTATGATGCCATGGCATTCTACCCAGCGCACCAGACCCTATCTGAAAAAAAAAAAAAAAAAGTGATAATTGTAGCTATATTTACAAATTTTGAGATTTGTTTTGTTTTATTTTATTATGATTTATTATCCTTATTACTGGCTTTTTGTGTGTGTGAACTGCTTTGAATCTTTCAACACCTTCAACTATGCCTTCAAAAACTCTGGAATTTTAAACTGTGCTAAAAATGAGAAAGAGGTAACCACCCCCTACTTCCTGGGAGTAGAGGTCCGACTGGGTGAGAGAAGTGAATCTTTCCCCATAATCTGGGGTAAAAGTCTACCTGCCACTTTAGCATCTTTGAGAGTTAAGGTAATAAAGACCTGCAGCTTTAACCTGCTGAGGGGATTGCTGTACTCATAACCGAGGACACAAAGTCCAGACCAAAAAACATACAAGGCAGATAAAGATACAGAGAGTTTCTCTCTCCCTCAAAAGAAAGCAGCTCAGTAACAAATCTCCTTTCCTGCTTAACAATGCTGGCAGGACTGGCTAGTTCACAGTTCAAGGTCATCATTCATTTATTCACTAGCTTTGCCTCGTACTAGCCAGGTGAACACAGGCAAGCTATTTGCCTTCTCTGAGACTTAATTTCCACTTTTGCAAAAAGGAAGGATTATGATACTTCCTTCATGTATTATCGTAATGATTAAAGAAGATTACTTATTTGAAAGAACAGTGCACAGTGGTGCAAAATAGTAGAAATTCCATTTGCTTCTTTCACATTCCTCTTTTTTTTTTTTCTCAAGAAATTTTAAACCCAATATGTTTTTTTAAAAATCACTCCAACTTCTCTATGGAGACCACATATAAATTAAAAGAATGGAAATAGAGAGGTGAGTCAGGAGGCTATTGACATTGTCCAAATGGGAGATAAAAATGGCTCAGTCTCCGAAAGTAGCAGTGAAAAAGAAGTGGTTACATTTGGGATGTGCTTTAAAGGCAGTGTTGACAGTACTCACTCTGAGGCACAAGGAGAGAAAAATCCCTGACAAAACTGTTAGTTAATGTTTGGCCTATTTCATGCCAAATTAAAAGGATTAACCCATTGATGCCGTCTAGATTAGCATTGTCCAATAACACTTCCCATAGTAAGGAAAATGTCCTCGATAACCACTGGTAGACATTAACCACATGTATCTACTGAGTACTTGAAGTGTGGCTAGCATAACCAAGGAACTGAATTTCTTTTTAACTTGAATTAACTCAAAGCTATACATCTACCACATTGGCCAGCACAGGCCTAGCTGATACACAACCTAGATGGTTTCCCATATTATCTCTTCATGTTTAATTTCTTTTTATGTTATGCCTTACATGTGCTAAGATTTTCTATTTTCTTTTTCATGTTAATTCCTTCAAATTATATAGATACAACAATCCACAGAACCTATAATTTCCTTCCACACACACTTGTATGATCTTGTTTAATCTTAACCATTCAACCAGCTAATATTAACTGAGCTAAAATCTGAAAAAAATAATGATCAAGAAGACTCTTTCCACTTCATTAATCCCAATATTATAACATTAATGGGTAACCCATTTTGACCAATTGTAAACATTCTATAACTTATATTCTTTCATGTTTTCTGCCTAATTTATGTGAAATCAATTGCTGTGGTAATTACATGTCATGTTATTTGACCATAATGTCTATAGGAGAAATGATTAATCTCAAAAGGACCTGGAAGAAAGGCTAAAACCTAAACAAACTGGTGGTAAATCCCACTGTTTACTAGGCTAACAATTGAAGTCGTCATCATACCTCAGGCACATAACATGCATCTCAAGGATGACCGGGGAAATTGCAGAAGCAATAAAAAAATTGAAAATAAATTCTAATTTTGTTCTAGCTCCTATGATTTATGCACAATAATATTTTTGATTTATAAAATCCCCTTTCTCTTCTTACTTTCCTTAGGTAAGCTCCAAATATCTGTCTGCTACTCTGTAGTCTACAGACACCTCAACAACATCCTTAGAACTAAGCTGCAGTTAGGAGGAAAGATAAGGTTTTATCTAGTACTGCATACATACATCTTTCAAATTCCTACTAGATAATTGGAGTGAATTTTTTTTGGTTCTATCTGTCCAGCATATTTCCCCCTTTTCTCTGATAACTACAACTCCTTTCCCCCTAAAGTAACATCCTTTACTCTTACTCGGGATTTTGGTGGGACAGCCAATCACAATATTCTTCTCACCCCCAGCCACATTTACTGGCCCAGAATTGTCCACAGTACCTGTTCAAGTTCTACTTAGAGTTTGTACCTGGGATTTTATATGCATTCTGGAAGAAGGGATATCTATCTATCTATCTATCTATCTCTCTCTCTCTCTCTCTCTCTCTTTCTTTTTTTGAGAAAGATCTTCATTCTGTTGCCCCAGCCTAGAGTGCCCTGGCATCAGCCCAGCTCACAGAAAGCTCAAACTCCTGTCCTGAATTCAAGCAATCCTCCTGCCTCAGCATCCCGAGTAGCTGAGACTACAGGCAGGCTTCACAACACCTGGATAATTTTTTCTATTTTTAGTAGCGATAGGGTCTGGCTGTTGCTCAGGGTGGTCTTGAACTCCTGAGCTCTGGGGATTCTCCCACCTCAGCCTCCCAGAGTGCTGCACCCACTGCACCTGGGCAAGACCTCTCCTTTCTTTGTAGTAGCTAAACTGGGATGCTGTAAACCTTGAGCTGCCTGTAGTCCTACCCTGTCACTTTCCAGCTATATGGAGGAAGCTCTCCTGAAGAGGGAGGAAACAGTATGTAGAGGGACACAAAGGAGAGGAAGAAAGTAAAGAGACAGATCTGCTGATTCCATTTCTCTGCCACAGGCCAACTCCACCCAGTGGACTTTCCAGCTGGGAAGCCAACAATTTTCCTTTTATACTAAGCTCCTATGAGTAGGCGTCTGTGCCTTGAAGTCAAAGTGTCCCATTTAATATGGTATCTCTCCAGCCTTGTAGAGGGCCATTTTTCCCCTCACTCTCTATGCTTAGCTGGACTCAAACACCCTCTGGTCACTGTGCTCTTTAATCACTGGGCCTTTGAATATATCATCCCTATGCCTGGAGCCACTGCCTTCAGCTCTCCTCTCAAACATCGCTTTCTTAAGGAGGCCCTACCCAACTTATAGATTAAGGTCATTCACCTGCTATAAGCTCCCCTGAGATCCTAGGCTTCCCTGTGATCCACCTCACCCTACTCGTTATCATTGCCTCTTTCATGCTGTCTTCACCACTAGACTCCAAGTTTTGTGAGATCAGGAACCAACATCTTTCTTATTCACTGATGTGTTGCCTGCAACTAGAATAGTACTTGGCCTATTGATCAACATCATTTAAGTGTGCCGCAGAAGTTTAACTACAGGCATCTAATGAATATTTTTTAATGAACAGATATGTGTCTTCTTCTGTACTTTCTCATTTAAAACTGACAACAAATCCACACACATTGTCAAAAGTATTTTCAAAGCATGGTAGACATTTTCAAGTTCACTTTATAACAAAATCAAGCTGGTAGATATTAAATTCTCTACTATCCCTCAGCTTAGAATTCCAACTACTAAGCTGGAAGTGTGACTTTTGACCCCTAATCCAGCCTACTTCACATGATAAACACCTGTTTCCAAAAATATTTTTCCATAACAAAAAAAAACACACAAACTCCTCACATGCAGCCAGGGTTATGTACCACTATTCTAAACTCATCTTACTTGTTTTCACTTACAAACAGCTGATACTATCAAGTGGCATTGCTCTAATTGTTTTGTGGGTCTCTGTGTATGAATTCTAATTCTCTTAATGAAATTGTTAGTTCCTTGAAACTTTGGCCTTGTTACTCAAAGTGCAGTTCTTGGGACAGCTGAATCACCCCAGGAGCTTTACAGAAATGTAGAACTTCATCTCTTCTTAGCCTTTTGGCTAAGATCAAGTGCAGAAATGCAGAATTTCAAGCCCCATGCTGGACATATGAAATTAGAAACCACATTTTAACCATATCCCCAGGTAATGCCAATGTACAGTTCTCAGCCACTGCTCTGGAGTAGTCAGTCACACAGATGCTTTTATTCCATATGATGTGTATCATGGCATACGTACAAGTTAGGAGACTGTGGGCCAGTGTTTTTCAACCTTTTTTATCTCACGGCACATTTGAACCTATCATTAAACTTCTGTGGCACACTTAAATTATGTTGTTCAAAAAAAAAAAAGTGTGAGAAAAAGAATACTGTGTTTTGAACTTCTTTAGAAGATAATTTAACCAATGATCCCTAAAAATTTTTGTGGCACACCTAAGATCCACTCATGGCACACAGTGTGCCATGGCATACCAGTTGAAAATCACTGCTGTAGGAGAAGGAAAATACTTGATACCAGCTTTTGAGAGATCAAGTGCTGAGGTGGTTGACGAGGATAATGAGCCAAACTGAGAGTAACAGTCAGACCTTTAATCACTTACTAAGACAGCGCAAGCAAGAGACAAAGGAGTGTGGCTCTGGCTCCCTCACGTTCCAGTCATCGCACAGAACAGCACTGGGTAAGGACACAGCACACACAAGCAAACTGAGCCCTCCAAAAAAGGCTCCTGCCCTGTTACAACCTCATGGGCTGGGAGAGGGTTAAAGGCTAGAAGTACAAAAGTTCTGAGTCAAAGTGGAGAAAAATGCCTCCACCAACACTCCCATAAAGAGGCCTTTGGATGGAGGCCCCTGGGCTAGAAACACACCACTATGCAGGCAGAGAGGGTGACCTGAGTCCTTGAACTTGACTCCCTTCAGGAAACTGTCATGCACTGACTGTGCAACAGGTCTGGTGTGGCAAGCAAAGCCTACAAAGCCTTGTCATTATCTATAATCATACATAGATCTCACAAAGGAGTGGGGCTCTCAGCCACACTCATCAGCCACTGGCTGATGCAAAGTTGGCATCATTTAACAAGATATGACTTTTCTTAGTTGGCTAAACACAGCAGTCAATCAAACAAACCAATGCATATTGATGCATTCATGTCTAGTAATGATTCTCACAGTGTAGTGCCTGAACCAGCTGTGTCAAGATCACCAGGGAACTTCTTAAGAATTCAGATGCTTGGGGCCCACCCCAAATGAGAAAATATGGGGGAGGGATGGGGTCCAGCAACTTGTGTTTCAACCATCCTCCCAGGTGACACTGACAAATGCTCATGTTTGGGAAGCGATCACTCCACAGTGGGGCTTCTCAAGCTCAACACTCTTGACACTGGAGCCAGATAATTCTGTGTCCTGTGTATTGTGAGATGTTTGGATAAATCCCTAATCTCTACATACTAGATTCCAGTACCACAGTTGTGACTCCCCAAAAATATCTCCAATTATTGCCAAATATCCCCTAGATGAACTAAATTGCCCTAGAGAAATAGCTATGGCCTCACCTGGTTCAAGCCTAAGTTAAGATACACAAGTATGCAAAATACATATGCACGTGGATGAATTCAGAAGATGGCAGCCGAGTAACAGCTGCCCTGCAACAGGGCACGGTGAGTCTGGGGAGATAAGACTCCAGGCATCTCTGGCTAATGGGATCTGCCTATAATCATCCCTTTGATGATACAGGGAGTCAGCAAGGGACTTCTGGACCCCAAGAGGAGGACAAAAACAATGGAAAACTTTCACTCTTTGCAGATGATATGATCGTATATCTGGAAAACACTAGGGATTCTACTACAAAACTGTTAGAAGTGATCAAGGAACACAGCAATGTCTCAGGCTACAAAATCAACACCCATAAATCTGTAGCCTTTACATATACCAACAATAACCAAGCTGAAAAATCAGTCAAGGACTCTATTCCTTTCACTGTAGTGCCAAAGAAGATGAAATATTTGGGAGTATACCTCACAAATGATGTGAAAAATCTCTACAAAGAGAACTACAAAACTTTAAGAAAAGAAATAGCTGAAGATGTTAAGAAATGAAAAAACATATCATGCTCATGGCTGGGAAGAATCAACACTGTTAAAATGTCTTTACTACCCAAAGCAATATATAATTTTAATGCAATTCCTATTAAAGCTCCATTGTCATATTTTAAAAATCTTGAAAAAATAATACTTCGTTTTATATGGAATCAGAAAAAACCTCGAATAGCCAAAACATTACTCAGCAATAAAAACAAAGCAGGAGGAATCATGCTACCAGACCTGAGACTCTACTATAAATCGATAGTGATCAAAACAGC
>CAUYPK010098588.1:0-12594 GCA_963574355.1 Loris lydekkerianus | reverse complement strand
AGGGATCCCATCTCAGGCTGGGCAAGGGATTTGAGGAGAAACTTCTCTGAAGAAGACTGGCGTGCGGCCTTCAGACATGAAAAAATGCTCATCATCTTTAATTATCAGAGAAATGCAAATCAAAACTACTTTGAGATATCAGCTAACTTCAGTGAGACTAGCCTATATCACAAAATCCCAAGACCATAGATGTTGGCGTGGATGTGGAGAAAAGGGAACACTTTTGCACTGCTGGTGGGAAAGTAAATTAACACATTCCTCTTGGAAAGATACATGGAGAGCACTTAAAGACCTAAAAATAGGCCTGCCATTCAATCCTGTAATTCCTCTACTGGGCATATACCCAGAAGACCAAAAATCATATCATAACAAAGATATTTGTACCAGAATGTTTATTGGAGCCCTATTCACAATTGCTAAGTCATGGAAAAAACCCAAGTGCCCATCAATCCATGAATGGATTAATAAATTGTGGTATATGTACACCATGGAATATTATGCAGCCTTAAAGAAAGATGGAGACTTTACCTCTTTCACGTTTACATGGATGAATCTGGAACATATTCTTCTTAGTAAAGTATCTCAAGAATGGAAGAAAAAGTATCCAGTGTACTCAGCCCTACTATGAAACTAATTTAGGGCTTTCACATGAATGAAATACCCCAGTTACAACCTAAGAATCGGGGGATTGGGGAATGGGTGGGGAGGGAGGGTGGAGGTGGGTAGAGGGAGGGGGATTGGTCAGAATACACTTGTGGTGCATCTTATAAGGGTATATGTGAAACTTAGTAAATGTGGAATGTAAATGTCTTAACACAATGACTGAGAAATTGTCAGGAAGACTATGTTAGCCAGTGTGATGTAAAAGTGTCAACCGGTCTATGAAACTAGTGTATGGTGCCCCATGATCATGTCAATGTACACAGGTATGATTTAATAAAAAATAAAAATATTAAAAAAAAGAAAATGCCACGAAGGCTACGTTGAACCGTTTGATGAGAATATTTCAGATTGTATATGAAACCAGCACATTGTACCCCATTAATTGCACTAATGTACACAGCTATGATTTAACAATAACAAAATAATCAGTTGGTCATAGCAATGTGGTTTAATTTCTGGGTTCTTTATTGTTTTCCATTGATCTATGTATCTACATTTACAGCAGTACAATAGTGTTGTGGTTACTATAGCTTTGTAGTATATTTTGAAGTCAAGTAAGGTGATGCCTCCAGATTTGTTCTTCTTGCTGAGAACTTTTTTGGGTATTTGGGGGTATTTTATGGTTATATATGAAGTTTAGGATTATTTTTTCTATATCTGAAGGAAATGTAATTGAATTTTGATAGGAACTTAATTATATCTGTAAATCACTTTGGGCAATATGGAGATTTTAACTACATTGATTCTTCAAATCCATGAGCAGGAGATGTTTTTGCATTGATTTGTGTCATCTAATTTATTTCATCAGTACTTTGTAGTTCACCATGTAGAGATGTTTCACCTCGTTGATTATGTAAATTCCTAGGTATTTTATTTTCTTTGCAACTAATGTCAAGGTTACTGAGTTCTTGATTTGACTCTCAGCGTCAGTATTTGTAGTATATGGAAATACTAGTGATTTGTGTACATTAGTTTTGTAACCTGAATGTTTACCAAAGTTGTTTATCAATTCTAAGAGTCTTTTGGTGGAGTTTTCATGGTTTTTTTTTTTTAAGTATACGATCATATTATTGGCAAACAGGGAAAGTTTGAACTCCTCTTTCCCCATGTGGTTGCCCTTTCCCTTGTCTGATTGCTCTGACTAGGACTTCAAGCACTATGTTGAATAGAAGTGCTGACAGTGGACATCTTTGTCTTCAGTACAAACCTTCAGGTTCTTTTTTTTTATATATATATACACAGTTTGACACATTTTAATGACACTGGTACATGCCATTCAATCCTATAATTCCTCTACTAGGTAAATACCCAGAAGACCAAAAATCACATTATAACAAAGATATTTGTACCAGAATGTTTATTGCAGCCCAATTCATAATTGCTAAGTCATAGAAAAAGCCCAAGTGCCCACTGATCCATGAATGGATTAATAAACCGTGGTATATGTACACCATAGAATATTATGCTATCTTAAAGAAAGATGGAGACTTTACCTCTTTCATGTTTACATGGATGGAGCTGGAACATATTCTTCTTAATAAAGTATCTCAAAAATGGAATAAAAAGTATCCAATGTACTCATCCCTACTATTAAACTAATTTATGGCTTTCATATGAAAGCTATAACCCTTCAGGTTTTTTCAGTTCAGTATGTTGGCCATGGATTACTATATATGGCTTTTATTATTTTGAATTATGTTCTTTCTATGACTAGTTTGTTGATGGTTTTTATAATGATGGGGTGCTGGATTTTATCAAATGCTCTTTATGCATCTATTAGGGTGATCATATGGTCTTTGCTTTTAATTTTGTTTATGTGATGAATCATATTTATTCATGTGTATATGTTGAACTATCATATCCCTGGGATGAAACCCACTTGATCATGGTGGATTAGTTTTTTAATGTGCTGTTGAATTCAGTTTGCTAGTACATTTAAGAATTTTTGCATCCAGATCAAGAGATATTGATCTGTAGTTTCCCTTTTTCTGTTGTGTCCTTCCCTGATTTTAGTATCAGAGTGATACTGAGTTTGTAGAATGAATTGGGGGAGTGGAATTTCTTCTTTTCAATGTTATGGAACAATTCAGTGGAGAGTCTGTGAATTCTTCTTTGTAGGTTTGGTAGATTTCAGATGTGAATCCCTCTTAACCAGGGCTATTGGGGAGAGGGAAAGAGGGCCTTCAATCTCATTACTCATTATTGATCTCTTCAGGATTTCTATTTCTTTCTGATCCAAGCTTGAGAAGTTGTGTGTTTCCAAAAATTTATCCATTTTATAATTTGTGTGCACAGTTTTCAAACTTCATAGGTATCTTATAAATCTGTGGTATCAGTTGTAATGTCTCCTTTCTCATTTCTTATTGAGGTCATTTGGATCTTTCTCTTCTATTTATGGTTAACCTAGCTAGATGTCTAATGATTTTGTTTATATTTTTGTTTCTTTGAGATTTTTTTTTTTATTATGTCATCTATTCCATCCATTTTACATACCATCCATAATCTGAATTCCTGCCTGTCATTTAAATAATTTGCTTTTAGTTGAAGTGCATTACTAGAGAGTTGATGTGATCCTTAGCAGGAGGAAGGAAGTGTTAAGACAGCCTGTTTTTTTCATGTTACCAGAGTTGTTAAGCTGGCGTCTTCTCATCTGAGGCCACGTCTATCAGCTCAAAATAGATATCAGAATTAGTACGCTTCTTCTTCCCCTGCTAAGACCTCTGTTGTTCAATGAAGATAGAAATGGGTGCTTTGATGGTGTGCTTGGGTCCTAGTTCAGAAGCTTGACCAGGCAGGAGAAGAGTAGATGTACTATGAGCCCTTAACACTGCTGCTCTGCCGCAGTTCTCACCTGTTCCCCTGTGACTGTCACTGGGCTTCTGTGGCAGAACCAGCCCATGGTACCAGTTGTATTCATGAAGTTGGACTGGCCAGCAGGATGGTGTGTGCATGCAGGACGGAGGAAGTGATATGCTCATGGTTTACAGGCCTGGGTGGCTGAGATGGCATGTGCTTGGGCAGGTTGATGTTAACACAGGGTTTGGTGCAGGGCATAGCAGGTACTTGTGGCAGAGTCAGCCTATGTGTGGAGTAGACTTACAGGGCATGGGGTGGAGCAGCCCCCAGTTCAAAGCAGACCAATGGGTCACAAATCACGTGGACTCTAGGACAGGGCAGACAAGTGGGACAGGATACCTACATGGAAATGAACAGATCCACAGGAGGTGGTACTCATGCACATGGGCCAGGGTAGCTATGGGGTAAAGTATGTAGGAGGGGTAGGGTATATGCAGGGCATGGTGTCAAGTGTCTGTTCAGGATGATATGGATGTGTGGTGTGTAGTCTACCCAGAACCAAAAGCCATGGTGTCTCTGGCTATCACATCCTAGTCCAGGCACATAAGGTGGTAGTTAGTGGTGGTGATAGCACTGTCCTCAGTAGTGGACAGTGGGTGCTAAGGGCTTTGGACATGTGCTCCACCTGAGCCCCTCAAGAAGTGGGATGGAACTGGATTGCCTAGGCCATAGCAGTAGGTGCCAGGTCCATGGCTTCTTGCTCTACTCACAGTTCCCAAAAGTGCCAGTGGTGGTAGTGGTGCCTCTCCCCTGCCCCCAAGGCACACGTAACTGCCAGGATTCCCCAACTCCTTACCTACCTGGCAGGGCAAGGAGGATGCAGCAGTCACAGATCTGAGCTCTGGGAAAATGTAGTGTTCTGCAGTTGGGATCCTACATTGTCACCAGCCACAGCACCCAGGGCTCACAAGCCATCCTTTCTAGAGCAATGAGGCTGCACAGCCTTGAGCCAAGTCTCTGTATCAGTACAGGGATTGTCCTTCCACTCCAGCTACAGTGTCCTCAGGGAAACATGGAGCCTGGGATTTTCTCTATTGTCCCCCTTTCCACGTGTGGGTACCTTCCTTAATTGCCTCTACCTTTGCTCAGCAGCTCAGCCCAATTCTGTATTCTTTCCTTCCCTCTTCCTCTCTGTGGATTCCCAGTGCTCTGACTCAGATGATCAATGCAAAAGTGGATATTATTCACCACTTTTGATCCTTTCTATGAGAGCTATGTTTTGCAGGATATTTCTCATCTGCCATCTTGGCCCATTCTAATGGTTCTATTTTTGTTTTAAAACTGTTTGCATGCAGTGCTCCCCTTTACTACCTTCACAGGATGCAGACCCATCCCACTGCCCCATCCCAAGTTTCTTATAAAGTTGGATCATCAGCATTGAGTATGTGACCTTCCCAAACACCTTCATTTCAGTCCTTTCAATGGACTTTTATTTTTTCTTTAAATGCTTTTATTTAGAACTAAATATTGAAATAGCACAGCAAAACTTTCTTCTTCACTATTCAAACAAAATGATTTTTAACAAAAGAAAGTATTTATGTAGTTTGCCTAACCAAGATATTTATTCAAATAACTCATTTCACAGCCAGTAAGGCCTAATTATTTATCCCTTTTCATTGTGTATTTTTTTAACTTTGTTCAAATTAATATGAGGGTACAATTTTTAGGTTGCATGTTCTCACTTCCAGGGTAAAGTTCCATATGTAGAAGAGCCCCTCACCCAGGGGCTGTGTTATACACCCTCACAGTGTGCTCAATAGGTGAGATCCCGCCTTAAGCCCTCTCTCCTTCTGGTATAGGACCTCTCCCCACCCCCTTCCGCTGCCCTCTATCCCTGAGCTCAATGAACTTTTAGTAGGGTGAGATGTTTGGGGTTTTTGAGAACCTTTAGTTGCTTACAACACATTATAAGGTGCAACAACCATCAACATAAGAAGTTGGCCTACAGATGACGTCATTGTCCGCCATTTTGAGGAGGGTGTCATTGTCACCCCACACATCACACCTCTCCTCATCTGGATCTGCTCACTATCCCTACAGGCAGAAATAACAAGTCATTTTCCTCCTTGCCTGGAGTATGAAATGTTTTCTTTCTTTTTTTCTTTCTTTTTTTTTCTTTCTTTCTTTCTTTCTTTTTTTGAGACAGAGTCCCAAGCTGTGTCTCTGGGTAGAGTACTGTGACGTCATAGCTCACAGCAACCTCCAACTCTTGGGCTCAAGTGATTCTCTTGCCTAAGTTTTTCTATTTTTAGTAGAGACGGGGTCTTGCTTTTGTTCAGGCTGGTCTCAAACACATGAGCTCAAGCAATCCACACCACTCCAACCCAGAGTGCTAGGATTAGAGGCAGGAGCCACCGCACCTGGCTAGAGTATGATAGGTTAAGGGAGAAATGTATCTTCAGTACTCAGTTCTGTCCCAATGTTTATCCTCCCTGTCTGGTTCTCTGTAAACTTGGTTGTTTGATGCCACCCTGTAGAACCCACCCACCTTCCCATACAACCACCGCTTCCCGCCTTCATTCCCATACACCCACCACTTCCTACCTTGATTCCCATACACCCACTGCTTCCCACTCTTATTCCTATACACGCACCTCTTCCCGGCTTCATTCCCATACACCCACCTCTTCTTGCCTTCATTCCCATACACCCACCGGTTCCCACCTTCATTCCCATAGACCCACCTCTTCTCCCCTTCATTTCCATACACCCACCTCTTCTCCCCTTCATTCCCATACACCCGCCGCTTCCCACCTTCATTCCCATACACCCGCCGCTTCCCGCCTTCATTCTCATACATCCACCTCTTTCCTCCTTCCTCCCTCCCCACCATCAATGAAAACACAGAGAAAAATCATTTCACGAGTGATTGATTTTATTTTATCACCATCGTGTATGAAATTCACCATCCACACGGTTGGGTATTGCCCACTGGCCAGATCTCCAGAGAGTTGAGAGATAGCACTGAGGTTTCTGGTCTCTCTGAAGTTAATGGCGTCTAAAGTTGATGCCTGAGGGGCCCTCCCCTGTGTCCTTCGGATTGCGGCCCTTGGTCAGTCGATGATAATGGCCCAAAAGCGCTGGTCTCCTTTTCTTCGATTTCTTTGAAGGGGTGGTCCTTTTTGGAGTTTTTCTCCTCAAGCTCCCTCGTCGGCATCCTTTTGCCCTGTTGCCTTTCTTGGGTGCCTAAAAGGACAACAGAGTGATTACAGAAGGGTAGTGGTTTGAGGGAAGAAGTGGAAGACGGGAGTAAGCTTGGGAGAAGTGCCTGCTGAGGGGGATTTGTGTGGGCCAGGGGTAGCGGAAGAGTCTTGGGGGGAGAGAAGGGGAAGGTGGGGAGGAGCTTGGTTGCGTCGCTCACCTTGAAGCTGCCTCTGGACCTAGGGTGACAAGGGGCCTTCTTCTTTCCCTGTTTGGTGTTGGTGGATGGTTGGTCAGTGATGGCACTTGAGGCTTGTGGTTTCCTGGCCATCTTCACCAACTCAGTGTTCCCTGAGTAGTCTACTCTGGCCTTCTGATCTCCCTGTATGTGTGCTGGCTAGGACACGGGTTGGCCACACCCCTGCTTTTGTTTGGTCATCCACTCCCCAGCCAATGGTAGCCCTAGGGGACCTTAGACATCACAATGCACCACCCTGACATCTTCGTGGGGGAAGGGTAATGCGAGGGAGGCCAGGATGTCCTGGTTAGAGAAAAGGGACATTTCTTTCTTTCTTTTTTTTTTTTTTATTAAATCATAGCTGTGTACAGTGATATGATCAGGGGGCATCATACGCTAGCTTCACAGACCATTTGACACATTTTCATCACAATAGTTAACAGCATCTCTAAAGAACCTTCTAAAGTGACCTGCTGCCCTCCTCATTCCCCTGTGTCAGTTCTGGTTCACATGGCAAGGGGAGGGTCTTTTCCAAGCCTTTTCACACAGCTTTCTATTTGATGGTACATTCTGTTCCTTCTCACACTTCATCATTACCTGGTGACTTGTATGCTTTACCTACAGTCTACCCATGGCAATCTGACTACACTTAAGTGACTGTAGAGATGTGAATCATCCACTTCCCTCCTAAAAATTCTTCCTACACACCTTGAAGACGTCTCACTTCCTAAATACCATTAGAAAACTTTATCATTCTATCTCCTTTCCCCAGTGTCCATGTAGCTCTCCTCAGCTTTCCATTTTCCATTCTGAAATCACTGCCTTCAGTCTGTCTTCACTGTTTACACCTGCTCTACTGGGTATCTTTGTCTTGTTTCAAATATGGGTGTTATGGCCATCTCAGTAGGTGTAGTACCAGAATTGGATTTCACAGTGTATGGGACAATGAGACAGATAGTCAAGTGCCAGTTATGGTGAAAGATTGTATTCAGGAAACTATAACCTAAGATTGATGAGTATTACCAAGAAGGAGTTTGCCTTAACCAGAGCTATATGGCCCTCAGTGCAAAGTTCTTCTCTACAAGTGTCCTCACAAACCACTTTCCTCACCTTACATTACTGCTGGCATCATTATCATCCTACCTCCCTCGCAGTTTACCTCACATTTAAGACACTGATAGAATTCATTTTTATAAATAGCCATACTAAGCTTCCAGTTTCTTGGATGTCACACTGTGTGATTAAGTTTTGTCCATGTAGCTCCCTAGGCAGGTTATCTCCCATGTTTTTGGCACTAGGGGAAAGAAAAGGTGTTTTGGGGTTAGCCACAGGTATTATATTCCTGGACAATCAGCCGGCTCAGCCTACATGAGGTCCTCATCTAAACACACAACCTTTTGGTTTAAGAGGACTTCCCATGGTCTCGTATGCAACACTCACTTCTTCATGTCTGCTGGTTGCTTATTCACCCAGGGTGCATCTCATTGCTTAAAATTTTAAGAGGTGGAATAAAAAATATTGCATGCCTTGGAAGTTTCTTAAGAAGTTAACATGGGGTTGCCTTATAACCCAACAATTCCACTCCTAGACAGATACCAAAGAAATGTGAAAAATATACATGGACACAAATACTTGTACACAAATGTTCTTAGCAACTTATTCATAATAACCAATAAGTGAAATTAACCCAGATGTCTATTAACTGAAGAATGAAAAAAACACAGTATATCCATACAATGTAATATGATTAGGCTATAAAAAGAATGGAATTCTGATGCATTTTATAACATGCTACAGTTCTGAAATGATTGCGTTAATTGAAAGAAGGCAGACACAAAAGACTCTGTATTACACAATTGCATTTATATGAAATATCTAAAATAGGCAATTCCATAGAAACAGAAAGTACATTAGTGGATGCCAGAACTAAGAGAGGAGGAGGTAAAAAGTGATTGGTAACTGGTACGGTGTTTCTTATTAGGGTGATGAAAGTAGAATTAGAGAATGGTGATAGTTGCACAACCTATGCATATATAAAATTTCTAAATTGTATACTTTATAATGGTGAATTTTATGGTATACAAATTATATAGCAATAAATAACAAGTTTTTAAACCACCAACCTAGAATTCTAGGTCCAGCAAAATTATCCTTCAAAATTAAAGGAGAAAAAAAGACATTCTCATACAAACAAAAGCTCAGGGAATTTACTCTCAGCAGACCTGCTGTGTAAGAAATGTTAAAAGAACTTCTTCTCACAGAAGGAAAATGATATTAGAAACTAGAAACTACTAGTACATATTTATGGAATAAAGTGATAGTATAATTTGTGATTACAAAGTGGAATAATTAAATAAAGCTAATTAACATAACCCTCACCTCAAATACTTTTTTGGGTAAGAACATTTGGAATTTATTCTTTGCAACTTTGAAATGTATAATACAGGGGTGGCGAACAAGTTCGACTACGCGCTCGGAGATCGCTCCTCAGAAGTCCCTCCTCAGAAGCAGCATAACAAACTCCAAACTTGGCAAAGAGCCACAGTATACAAAATAATGATAAGAGGCAAAGAGCCGAAATTCATTTTGGCCGGGAGCCGCATGCGGCTCTAGCCGCGTGTTCACCACCCCTGGTATAATACATTATTATTAACTATATTCACCATGCTGTGCAATAGGTCTCAAAAAAAAAAAAAAAAAAAAAGCCCCATTTCTCCTGCCAAACTGGAATTTTGCACCCTTTCACCATTATCTTCACAGTTTCTTCACCACTCCCTCCCACCCCCAGCTCTGTAGCCACCTTTCTACTTACTATTTCTATGAGTTCAATTGTTTTACATTCAACATAAAAGTGAAAATAGTCTAGTTTTTGTCTTTCAGTATCTGGCTTATTTCATTTAGCATAAGGTTCTCCAATTCCACCATGTTTCTGCAAATGACAGAATTTCCTTTTTTTAAGGCTTAATAGTATTTAATTATGTATATATACCACATCTTCTTTATCCATTTATCTTTTGATGAGCACTTAAGTTGATTCCTTAACTTGGCTATTGTGAATAGTGTTTCAATTAACATGGGACTATAAGTATCCCTTTGATATATTGATTTCCTTTCCTTTTAATAAATACACAGTAGTCAGATTGCTGGATTTTATAGTTGTCCTATTTTCAGTTTTTAGAGGAATCTCTATGGCTTTCCATGATCACTGTATCAATATACATTCCCACCAACAGTGTACAAAAGTTCCATTTTCTCCACGTCCTTGCTAGTACTTGTTATCTTTGTCTTTTTGATAATAGTTATAAGTATGAAATGGTATCTCATTGTGGTTTTAATTTGCCTATTACTGATGATTAGTGATTTTGACCATATTTTCACAAATCTTATGACCATGTATGTCTTCTTTTAGGAAATGTCTATTCAGTTTTCTTGCTCAATTTTTCCACTGTACTTTTTGTTTTCTTACTACTGAGTTAGTTGTTTGGGTTCCTTTATATACATTAGATATTAACCCCTTATCAGATGTATTGCTTGTAAATATTTTCTTCCAGCCTGTAGATTATCTCTTCTCACCGTTAATTGTTTCCATTGATGTACAGAAGCTTTTCAGTTTGATTCTGTCCCATTTGTCTACTTTTTCTTTTTGTTGTCTGCATTTTTAGAGTCAAATTTAAAAAGTCATTTCTCAGATGAATGCCATGTAGTTTTTCTCCTCTATGTTATCCTATTATTTTTACTATTTCTGGTTATGTTTAAGTATTTAATCCATTTTGTATACAGAGTGAGAAAAGGATCTAATGTTATGTTTCTGCATGGGGCTATTCAATTTTCCCAGCACTGTTTACTTAAGAATCTATTCATTTCTTTTTTTTTTTAATTTTGGATTTATTGCAGTATCTTCCTATTCTTAATTGGTAAAATATATATACTTGTTTAATTCAATAATAGTAACAATTTGTTGAATGGTTATAGCAAATTGATAAGTTAAATGATGGGCTACAATGTCATAAGAGACAGAATAAAGGAAATGAAAATACTCTGCTATAAAATACCTGCACTCTATGGAAACTAGTGTTTGATTTTTATGGGTGAACACATATTAAGACATGTTACCTATGTATTAATTTTCAAAGTTGAATTGAAGGTACTGTTCCTTGTCATGTGTACCTAGACGTGTTATACACATCCATTTTACCTGCAAATCATACACTTTTGGGGAATGATTAATGTATATTATAAACCATAGAGCAACACTAAACTGTTTTTTTATTGTTGAGGACTCATTGAAGGTACAAAGAACCAGGTTACATTGTTTGCATTTGTTAGATAAAGTCCCTCTTATAATTGTGTCCCACCCCCAAAGGTGTTTCACACCCCATGACCCTCCTCCCTCTTTTCCTTTCTCTGCGGTCCCCTTCCCCCACCTCCCAACATGTACTAATAATCGTCCTCATATCAGAATTGAGTACATAGGATTCTTGCTTCTCCATTCTTGTGATGCTTTACTAAGAAGAATGTTAAATGTTAAATGTTAAATGAAAAAGATGTAAAGTTTCCATCTTTTTAAATGGCAGAATAATATTCCATGGTATACATATAACACAGTTTGTTAATTCATTCCTAGGTTGGTGGGCATTTAGGCTGTTTACACATTTTGGCGATTGTAAATTGAGCTGCAATAAACAGTATAGTGCAGGTATCCTTAAGGTAAAAAGATGTGTTTTGTCTTCTGGGTAGATGACCAATCATGGGATTGCAGGATCAAATGGGAGGTCTAGTTTGAGTTCTTTGAGAGTTCTTCATAATTCCTTCCAAAAAGGTTGTGTTAGTTTGCAGTCCCACCAGCAGCGTAAAAGTGTTTCCTTCTCTCCACATCCATGCCAGCATCTACGGTTGAGATTTTGTGATGTGGATCATTCTCACTGGGGTTAGATGATGTCTCAGGGTGCTTTTGATTTGCATTTCTCTAATAATTAGGGATGATGAGCATTTTTCATGTGTTTGTTAGCCATTCATCTGTCTTCTTTAGAAAAGGTTCTGTTCATCTCTTTTGCCCACTGATATAAGGGATTGTTGACTTTTTTCATGTTGATGAATTTCAGTTCTTTGTAGATTCTGGCTATCAAGCTTTGGTCAGATTCAAAATATGCAAATAACTTTTCCCATTGTGTAGGGTGTCTATTTTCTTTGATTGTTGTCTCCTTAGCTGTACAGAAGCTTTTCAGTTTAATTAAGTCCTATTTGTTAATTTTTGTTGTTGTTGCAATTGCCATGGAAGTCTTCTTCATAAAGTCTTTTCCCAGGCTGATATCTTCAAGTGTTTTCCTATGCTTTCTTTGAAGATTTTTATCATTTCATGCCTTAAATTTAGGTCTTTTATCAATCTTGAATCAATTTTTGTGATTGGAGAAAAGTGCTGGTCCAGTTTCAGTCTTTTACATGTGGATATCCAGTTCTCCTCGCACCATTTATTGAATAGGGATTATTCCCCCAGTGTATGTTCTTGTTTGACTTATTGATGATTAGCTGTAAAATGTTAGTTTCATTTCCTCATTTTCTAATTGATTCCAGATGTCTGTGTCTCTCTCTTTTTTTTTTTTTTTTTTTTTTTTTTTTTCAATACAAAAGAGTTTTTACAAATTTTGCCGTTTAAAAAAGACCAAACTGTTATATACTGTTGACCGATCTTTTTTTTT